>JAQMYF010000014.1:1971497-1984915 GCA_030014195.1 Neosilurus mollespiculum | reverse complement strand
TCTCACACACACGCACACACACACACACACACAGTGTTTAACTCTTTCTCTCTCTCTCACTCTCTCTCTCTCTCACACACACACACACACACACACACACACACCCTTTCACTCTATCTCTCCCTCAGAGATTTTTATTCCCAGAGATGTTAAACTCAAATCATGGATGAACTTCTTGACCACAACTCGATTATCTAATACTCCACACTCAAATTTCTTCCTTCTACCTCAGTCCACAGCAAGTCATTAAAAATTCATCATTTTTTTTTACTTTTATCCCATTTTGGCAGCTTTATTATCTGGTTTGTGTGGTTCCTCAGGAACTAAAGTATAAATAGGTGTAAAAAAAAACACACACATGAGGTGGATCACAGATGTGCAGCCAGTCAGCATGAGGAGGCACGTCGACTAACCTGTAATAGGAATAAGCGGTTTGGAGAAAGAATTAATAAATGAATAAATGACACACTTAATGGTTTAAGTAAATCTCAACACCAAAATTCCACACAAAAGTACAAAATGGTACTAAAGTAAATGGGTTTAAAACCATCTCTCCTAAAACAGGAAGTAAAAAAGTTTGTGCTCTTTCAGATTTCATGCCATTAGCACACTGTAACATGGAGAATCCCGAGCGTTCTAAACAACTCATGGAAAGTGTTTTCCAATGTACACCTGTTTGGTGTTAAGCTCCCCATGAGTTTGCGTGTTTATATCATACTGTTTTTCAGTCTCATTGTAAATATGTTTGTAGCGTTATGTTTCCGAGTCTTGTTTTCCTGTTTCCGTCTCTGGCTCTTAGGCCGAAGCTACTGATAGCATTTTGATTTTTTATTACTATTAATATAAACATGAATGTTTTATTACTATTAATATAAATGTGTGTGTGCTGCACCGCTCCCAGAGCTGCTCTTACTGTCAACACCTCCTGTTCAATCAGAATCCAGATTTCAATGTTTCAAATCTTAACCGTATTGGACCTTTCATCGTAGACTCACCACTATCAACCACTTGTCTACTACAGATGTTTTCCATCGAACGAACTCTGACCCAATAACAAAGATGGCGGGGCCGCCGCAAATATTTTGATCACCACCGTGTTATGTAACAGCTCAGGGATTACCTCGTCCCTCAGATCATATGCATGACAACAGGCACGGGTCCCTCTGGGGACTCACGGCACACGCCATCCCTCCGGGGGTCTTGACATCATGACCTGTGGGTAGGGAACAGCCAGAGGTCACTGGACACTGAGAGAGAAGGCAGGGGGAAGGGAAAAAGGGACGCTCCAGGATCGAGGTCATTCGCCAAAGGTCACCGCATTTGCATAGCGTTAGGGTGGTTAGGGTCAGCAAGATCATTGATGTTCGGCACACGCCAACAAATGAATCAATACTTCTTTCTTGCTTGATAGAACCTCACGGTAGGGCCGTAGATCTACATCATCTTTAGGTCTCAACAGAGACTGCTTGATGTTTAATCTTTATCTTGTGTGATTTCTGATATTCTCATTCTTATTTAATTATTTTAGTTTTTTTCTTCCTTTTTTCATTATAGGTTGTGCTCAGGGTGCAAAAAAATAAGCACAGTGTATATCAGGGGGAAGAAATCAATACCTGTCCTGTATGAGAAATGAGAAGACATGGCGGCAATCTAACAAGAAAGAGAGAGAAAAGATATGCAGTACAAAAAGAGAAAGGAAGTTTTTTTCTCCATCTTTTTTTTTTTTTGCACTAATCTGGATTCCAAACCGCTTTGTTCCCGCGTGGCAGCAAGTTCACGCTTTCTCCATCACACCCTCTTCTCACACATTAATACCCCCTTATGGGGTATATCAGAACACTGAGTTGTAAACATGTGGGGAGATTTGCTGATTTAGAATTTTAAAGTAGGACGGAGTGAGAGAGAGGGAAAGAGTGAGAAAGAAAAAAGGGGTAGTTTTGAAGAGGAAGGGGGTGTCTTGGGGATATGGGGGGTGGTGGTGGAGGTGGGGGGGGGCGTTGGTCACTCCACACACTCTTGCCCCACCTGCCCACCCCATCTCCCAGCGGGGGGATCCGAGAGGACGAGAAGGAGCGAGGGAGCTCCATCTCTCTCTTTCGCTCCGTTAATTTGGCCTGACAGGGTAGAAGAAGGAGGAAAAGGGGGAGGGGTCTCGACCCATGAAATGCACCAATCACAGCCTGATTTCACTCTCGGCCAGTAGGAAGGGGGTGGAAGAAAAAAGAGAAGAGGAGCTGGTGCACTTCTCTTCTTTCATCCCTCCTTCCTTTCCTTCTCTCCCTCTGGGCATGAGTAGCGTCTCTCCTCCTCTTCATGCTGCCACACCTCTGCTTCTCTTCCTCCGCAACGCATCCATGAGGTACTCCATCTCTTTCTCTTCAGCTTTATTTTGCAGTCTTTGGTGCAACTTTTGTGTGTGTGTGTGTGTGTGTGTGCTGGAGTGTGAGCTTTCCACAATCTTCTCATCAAAAGAGTGGAACATGCGTTACAACCTCATCTTCTTCAGAGGTGATAATATCTTAATAATAATTAAATTATTGTCATTTCTGGAGCCTTCGGAGACACACAAGTTAGTATCAGAGCGTTTACTGCCTCGGATACATGTGCAGTGATGCCACATGGTACACTTGATGCCGCCTCTCTCTGTCTCTCTCTCTCTCTCTCTCTCTCTCTCTCTCTCTCTCTTACACACACAAAACACTAAAATGGAAAGGATATAATTTCATTATGATTATTATGATCATGATTATGATTATTATGATTATTATGATTATGATTATGATTATTATGATTATGATGATGATGATGATGATTATTATTATTATTAATAATGTTGTTTTATCCTGCTAATCTTAACTGCACTCTTCTGAATTACTCCCATACCAAAGTGCCTGAACAACAATCTCAGCTTTCCTGTTGTAAATAATTCCTGATCGAAGGTGTGATATTATTTCAGGTTGTTCAGAACAACTTTATTAACTCTTTCTGACCCCGAAAGCTGGCAGCATCGCCATCGCTGTGCACCAACTCCACATGGCATATCAGGGTTGGGCAAGGCGACGCTCCCCCTCATCCACCCCAAATCATGAGTGTGATCAGAGCAGTGAATAAAAACGGATATATTTCTCTATAATCTGTAATGAATGAATAAATTGTGCAGTACAGGATCAGGATTGTACATGATGGTACATTTTCATGGATTCGGACCAGAATATGCTAAAGTCAGCACTAAGTTTATTCAACACCAGATTGAATTGATTTTATAGTGTTCTTTTCTAGTTGATAGGGTTTATTAATATTTCTGGGACACTTTTGGGCCGCTAAGTAGAACCACATGACAGATCCGTGTTGGACGTTTCCAGTACTACATAATAGAAACCTGAAATTTATTATTAATATTACCCTAATAAAATAATTACATCATTCCAATCCTAGATCCTAACATATACACTTTTAGATATAATATTATAAATCAGAACACAGTATTTTTGGATAAGGTGCAAGGTGCTGTGATGCCACTTCTTATAGTAGTGTGGAGAAAACGTCAAGACTGATATATCACTGTTGTTGTTTTTCATCAATCTACTGATGGAAATGTCCATTAATTAATTATTTATTTACTACTTCATGTACAAAAACCCACCAAATTTTTGGTAAAACTGTAAAGAATTATTTTTAATTGGTAAAATTTTACTTTTTAAACTGTAATTTTTTATAATAATAAAGATATTATCTAACTACCTACCTACCTACTTATCTATCTATTTTTCTGTTTCCCATAAAAACCATTTTGTGGCTTTTAAATCTGTGCACATTCTCCAAAGTGTTATTAATACTATGAAAATAATGATATTATATGAATCTTTATATCTTTATATCTTAGAGCCCTTTAATACACCTTTCAGATACACATCATGAATCAAAATGTACTTTTTTCTTGACTTTGGCCCGAAATACGACCTAGATTTTTAAAAAAGTAGTTTACGGTCCAGGATACAGAGAACACCACCAGGTATTCAATCATAGAAATGATATTTTTTGTAGTTGTGTAGCTTTTTTAGGAGGAGGAGGAGGAGTTTGGGCTTCTGGTTCAAAGCACGTGGCAGATCAGGGTTGGGCGAGGTGTGTGTTTTCTTACATTTAGAGTAATTTTAGGAACAAACCTGCTAATTCTATTCATATTCCATATTTTATATTAATTTGTATTATTATTATTATTATTATTATTATTATTATTATTATTATATTGTATTTCTGGACGTTAGAGATATCAGAATGTAATCCAGAAGAGACGCGATGCCACATGGACCAACTTCAGGCTACGTGCACCAAAGACTGGATCAGGTACAAGCATTTATTTTAGGTGTAACTGCAGTCCAGTCCACGTCTGGTGTTTTAGTGAAGACTTAGTTTGAGTTGTGAAAACTGATAACTTGTTTTGACCTGAAAAGATATCGGAGCAAACCACAAATTATTCTACACCAACCAAATGACAAGCTTTTCCCCCTATCCACATTCGTGATGGACCACTAGAGCTAAATCCGGGTGTGCTCCTGTAACATTCTGTTTCTGGATTCTTCATATTGCGCAGTAATCGCATTAGGCTATTTTTTGATCCTGGGGTTGCACTGAGGATCGGAGATGTATGTAATAGATCCAAACCAAGCACAAAAGCAGGTGTAAGCAATTTTGTGTCATAGTACGTAAACAAAACCTCTATAAAATTTAAATGAAAATACTAACAGCAGGTCGAAGAAAATACCAGACTGGGTCATGTGACGGATTTCCTATCTATGTGATTTAATTGTATTTCTGTGCAGATTTAATTATTTATTTTTGACCAACCCATATCACAAGTGTAGTGATGCCACTTCGTCACATTTACACTGCAGTAAGATTAGACCATGAGATTATTACTGACTAGCATGTTCTTTGCATATTTTTGGCATGTTTTCCTAACATTTTTGTCCAAATGGACCGACGTGGCGCTTTGCACAGGCAAGTACAAATAAATACAGCCGACGTTTATGGTCTACTCATATCATAATGTTTCACTCTGTAGGTTTGAAATCTTGCAATGAACCGTTGGTAAGATTGGACCATGTGTCTGGTCAGGGCTAGTCAACACCTTGCATCTTTTCCAAGCCTCAGCCTGGTGTATATTCAGGTTTAATGTTAATTTTACAAAAATTCGGTAAATAAATGTATATTTAACAATATTCAGATTGTGTATTACTGATAAAGTGCAAACAGAGTCAAATGAAAACTGCATTCAGATTTTTTAGGTTACTATTATTTTTTTCCTAAATCTAGGTGATGTTTTCCATTTCTGCGTTTCATCTTCTCCCCAGAGATTGAACAAACTGTCATTTGCTTATCAGTACCAATTCTTTTTATTGACTTCTGACACTTTGCGGGTTGTAGATAGGGTTTCGAAAAAATGTTTTCATTTTTAGATTGAGATCGAGTTGAGTAAATGTGTGGTTTGAGATTGGGGTGTGTCCCGAAATTGGCGAATGAGGTCTGGGGGTGGATGGTGGTTGAGTGAGCTCATATTTCATACACACCCCTCTAACACTTGTGTTTTGTTTCTCTCTTTTTCTTTCCTTTTTTTGGGGGTGTTGTGTTGTGTATGAAGTATTTTAGCATGATTGTATTTATTATGATGCTGAGTACTAATTCCATACTTCACTCCAGTGCACACTCTCTCTACATGTGTGATAGGATGAGTGTGCGTGACCAAGGTTGGGGAACGTCTTCCTCTTTTCAAATGGAAAACACAAAACACACCCGTTCAGTTTTCAGGCCTGGTATTGATTAGTTAATAGTATTATTTGCGGAGTGTGCCTTGCCTTTGTGTGTGTGTGTGTATGTGTGTGTGTGTGTTGGGTTTGGTCAACAGAAGGCGGGAGCGGTGGTCATCTTTCAGTGTTACTTCCTTTCACGCTGAAGGTCGAGGGAAGTCAGGGGAGGTCGGAGGTTAATAGGTTTTAACCCCCGTGAGGACCGAGGTCATGCAGGAGAGGAACGCTCAATCGATCGGCTTGAAACGGCTGTATTCCAATCAAACATCTCACAGCTCCTGGTTTATTGTTAAACAGATAATTTCTCAAACAGAAAAGATGAAATTGCAGCATGAGGGGTATTAAATCTTTTGCTTAAAAAAAAAAAATCAGTAAATGTATGAACGGAACATAACCAATCCACCTAAAAACTAATTCTAATATTAACAGAGATATATCAATGGCCTCCACATTCATAAGAAATTCTTATGAAATCCTTATTCTTACTTGGTTTCTTGCTTTTCTTCGTGCATCACCTTACCAGACCATTAATCTGCGCCACCATACATCTTGAAACAGCAATGGGTATCACATCGTTCTAAACAAAATCAAAACGTATAAATTTTAGCCTATCATAGTTTCGTGTGGGTTAAAATGTAGTTTCCCGAGTCAACAACATTGTAGTGAAGGTAATTATTCATTCATTCATTTGCCAAACTGCTCACTCCTACTAGGGTCACGGGGTCTCAGCCGACCCTGGGCGAAGCTGGGGTGCACACTGAACAGCTTGACCAGACCTTTGCTGGGCCAATGCACACAAAACCATTCACACTCAGACCTAGGGGCAATTTGGGACAGCCAATTAGCCTAATGTGCATGTCTTTGGACTACGGGAGGAAACTAGAATACCCAGAGAAAACTGATGCATGCATAGGGAGAATGTGCAAACTCCAAATGCCCTCAACGAGCCTGGGACTGGACCCGAGGACCTTCCTGTTGTGAGGCAGATGAGTTAACCACTATGCCACTGTGCCGCCCTCGACAACACTGTGGTTAACACAATTATAAGAATCATGAAATTGTTTCAAAGAAATAAATCCCAGCTTTCTGCTTCATTTGTGTTACGATAATACAGGTTTTATTCATTCATTCATTTTCCAGGCCACTTAATCCTAACATTAAGTGAGGCTGGTGGCGTAGTGGTTAGGGTGCTGGGCTCATGATCGAGAGGTCATGGGTTCGAATCCCTGTTGGATGCCCACCATGCTAAGACCCATGGGCAAGGTCTTAACCACAAGTGTGCCTCTGTCCACCCAGCAGTATAAATGGGTACCAGTAAAAATACTGGGAAGGTAACCTGTGATGGACTAGGTTAAGTTAGGATAGGAGGAGTTGAACTCCTAGACGCTTGACGCTACAGAAACCAGGGATGAGCACTGGCCTGATGGGCCACTAGGCTCGGGTGTAAAAGCCCAACAGACTTACCTTAGCTTAATCCTAATTAGTGTTGCATTGAGGCTGCCGTCCACCTCAGCTGACTAGTAAAGACGGGGTACACCTTGAACAGCTCGCCAGGCCATTGCACAACCATACACACACACACACGCAAACAATGGGGAGGACATGCAAACTACACTGCCAGTGCCAGAAAAGCCTCGAGCCCGGGAATCGAACTGTGCTTATTAGAGGTTTTAGTTCTTAATAAATATTAAAAAAAGTGAACAAAGTGCCAGTTTCAATGAATTTAAGAAGCTTAACAAACTACTAGCTACCTAATCAGTTACTTTTTCTGAGTTTAGCAAAGAGATAATATCAGCTAACAGCTTCTCAGCAATGTACCTGATCCCAAACGTGTCCACCACTGGAGTTAGGACAAGACCTGGTTCCATCATTTGTTTTGTACTGTAGATAAAGCAGCATGTGTGTGTGTCCATCACTTATTAAACTGGCATCCTTTGACTTTGCATGGGCACTTGATGTTCATTGCTTCCTGTGATGAGCCAAAAAATAAAAAATCTTGAAAAAGAAAATTATGGTTGACCATAATGCAAAAGGTTCAAAGGTAATTCTTGAGGTATACCTTGTCACATTTTTGGAACTTTGTAGATTGAAAATAAAAATGACTGACTTTGGATTAATTCAACTTGATCAAATGCAGGATTATTTTTAACTGAATATTATACTATTTATAGAAAATATCATCTTAGCAAACATAAAAGTGTGGTTCTCAAATTCAATTCTAGGGACACTTAAGTCATTAGATGTTTTCTGTGTTGATTTGTAATTGTCTTGGAATTTTTTGCATGGATTTGTACTCAGGCGTGGTTCAGTCAGGGCAGTGATGTCACCAAATAATGTATGTTCTTGGTCTTGACTTAAAGTTTATAAAAATACTGCTTGTGTTGTAATTGCTTTTTGTATGTGCAAGTTTGAAAAGAAATAAACCTTCCACGAGAAAACAGTTTAATCATTGGCAAAATGCATGAATAGACCCAACAACTAAATAAACTAAAACTTGATTTCGCATAGTCCTGGTCTTGGACTTGATAATGGCGTTTGACCTAATAATCTGAACTTAGCATAATGTGAAATATCACCTAAACAGTTTTTAGGAATGTTTGTACCGAAGGCCTTGAAGTGTCTTGACCACCAGCTATTCCATATTTCCGATAAACGATTATGAGGTATGTTGAGCATCAGATCAATCAGGCAACTCATTGAGGTAAATGCTGTTGTTTTTCGCTGAAACACAAATACAACATCATGCCTACAGCACAGGCTCTCAAAAAGTTCTGGGGACTGCTGGCTCTGCTCAGACTTCTTGACCTTTCCATACTCCCGAACCTGAACCACAAAATTAAGGGTTTGTTTAGCTAAATATGAAGCATTTGAATTAGAGATGGATTTAAGAACCAATTCTTGAGTTCCTTCCTTGTTTCAGGTTATTCTGTTGATACAGTTAAGAAATAGTGTATCTTGCCTGTTGATCCTCGGTCATCCAGATCATATTGAGTTGAATGCAACTGGACTCCTTTTTTGTTTTAAAGATGTTTCACCCCTCATCTGAAAGGCTTCTTCAATTTTTAGAGCTGATTTGTGGTGAAAATGGTGAATCATGTTTTGCTAGAGTTGCTTCTAGAGTTTGAAAATAGTTGGTGTAGCAGGATGGTGGCAATGGGAATTTCAGCAGATGTATGTGTTTGTAAGCCTGGACTGTTGAAAGTTTGGGAAGGTCACCTGCTGGACACATCCCAGCGATAAGACTTAGTCTACTCAGCAATTTTGCTGTTAATTAGTGACCAAAAGGGCTGGGTGTGAGGGACAGTCTTTTCCATACACCTTTACCAGAAAGACGAGCCATGGTTGTAAGATTTAATTCAACACCTACTAATATAACCAGTAATACAATAAAATGACTTTATATAAAGTTATTGCCTTGTGAATAAAAACAAAACAAATTCTATAATTATATTTGCTTTGTTATTGGGCACAGAATGAGTCTTGAGTTGAGTGTGGTGCTGTTTCTGTAAATGCTGAATGGAGCTTTACTCCAGTTCCTCATTAGTCAGCTTTATTTCAAAAGCCCAATCAGCAATCACTGCGGTCAGTGTGCTGGATTTTGGCTTTCACACAACAAAATATTCTCAGAGTGTTAACTCATACAGCTAAATTGTATCGGATATAATGGTGATCCTGGGAGTACACCCAGTGAACACTAAGTATAGTATAGTACAGTGCAGTGTGGAACAGCTTAACACGAAGCTGAAAAAAACAGTGCTGTGATTATTTTGTAGAATATTAAAAATACATGTGAGAATATATCCAGATTCTACAAACAAGCTTTACTTTGACATTCAGACTCTATATTGCTCCATTTTGTAAGAATGAGGCAAAGAGAAGAATTCTCTCTCACTCATTTGTGTTTCTCTTTCTCTCCATTGGTTAAAGTGAGGAAAGCGATGGAGGACGCACAGAGGGGAATCAATAGAGCTGGCCCACTGAAGGAGACAGGCGGGGTGGTGTGTCTTCTCAACCTTACAGAGCAGGCAAACAGCGAGAAATCACACCATGACACACAAATTCATATGTAACCTTATTTATTCATGTGACACCGCCCAGGACGAATGCAGTGAAGGTAGAAGCAAGGTAAGCAGCATTCATAATGATTCCTGTATAGCAAAGAAATTTCTTGTCAAAGATTGAAACGTTTTAAAGTGTAAGACGATGGCATCTCAGCTCGTTGGTAGCCATAGCTCCAAGCTTTAATTTCTGGAATGTTCCTTCAGGCCGAACATGTGAACAGTATGATTAGGGATCATCAATACACCTCATGTGATTCAATTTGTGCAGCATCATCAATCTATTCCTGACGAGACACCTTTTACCTCTTGGTTCAGCATGATTCGATTGACTAAGCCATTAAATGTTTGCACTGCTTGTTCAATAATGTCCGACAAAGGGTTTCTGTTCTGTCATTGCCTAGGATAGCATACCTCACCCTGGAAATAAGGATTTTTACAGTTGTCCAAAATGTAGAATTGTGGGTATACCTCAGGGTGCAGTTTCAGGACCATTTGCATTGCCAGGTCAACCATGACTCTGTAATGTTTTTTCTGTTTCTTATTATTTACAATTCATATGGAGAGGATGATACAATGTTTCCCATGGTTTTTATGCAAAATGGTTATGGAACAACAAAAACAACAACAATGATCTATGAAAAATTCTGTGGTTTCCATAAAAGACCAAAGACATAAAAATTCCATGACCTTTTGAATAATGTCCTGTTTGCTATAATCTATGATGGTGTACAAGTACAAAACAATAACAAGCCAGAAGCAAAAATTCGGAAATAAGTTAACATTAACAGACAGGACTGTTAAGTGCTTGCTGAACAGCATATGCTTGTTGCTGATTGGCTATAGCATGAATCAGTCTAGGAAACCATGGGAAAAGGAGGGAGCTAGGTAACTAGAAGAGATAGTCAGTCTCCTATCAGCAACAGACATGTTCTCCTTTCAGTTTTGAATCAATCTGGTTCTGTTTTCAGTTTTGTTGTGTTTTCTTGGTTGCGTTTTGGCCCTTATAGGCGTTCATAATCATATGGCGATGATTAAAATTACCATAAAAATCCATGATGGTAGGAGTGATGTACAGTAAGTGAAGTGTGTCATCCCTGCTGACTGACCATTAGTTTGATTAGGAAGAAGCTCAAGAGTTCCAGAAACTTCCACCAAGCTCATTAGCAAGGTGCTCCTGTAAGGTTCCAGATGTACTGTCTTATTGTTTCGCAGACAATATGGCATCCGTCGCCAAACGAAGCTGTTCCAGATTCGCATTGTCCAACTTGCCACCGCCCTCTTCCCCCGGTGAGAAAGCATCCAGAACCTTTGGGTTATCACAAAGGAAAGTGTCAAGTCTGTTTAAGTCTAAAGGGATTGTTTGTAAGAAAACCCAGTGCCTTCAAAAATCTAGTTGATGTGGCCTGTAAAGGGAAAAAAGGCTGTTGGGAAAAGTTTTAATCGCCCCCTTACCCCCTTATACTCCTCCACAGCACCTTAACCTAGCCTAGCTCAACAGCTCATGCTGATTTAGTCCTAACAATACCTCCTACCCAGGGGGCATCGCCTCCCAAAAACTTGCATAGAAAGGCCACAAAAGGGCCACCATTTCTTCAGGACCTGAGCCAACTGACACCTTGTCTTGTTTTCATGCAAGGCGGATGAAAATGAAAGAAGAGGCGGAGAACTTTTTTCTTGGTTTATTAGCAGTGAAACAGAGTCACAAGATGAACACAAAACATGAACAAACAAACAAAATACTGTAACATGATTGGAAAACGAACAAAGAAAAGGGCGGGGTCTGAGGTAGCAAAAGAGGGCATGCATTGCAAAAAAAAAATTTAACCATGAAAAGAGAGGCAGCATTATATGACCTGTATCAGGTTGATTATCCAATTAATTTTACTTTAATTCCTATGATAATTTCAATTCTAAAATAATTATAATGCTATTTTTACATGATAATTTTCTGTTATTAAGATGTTTCTTTCTATCATGCTATTATAAGAGATTTTATGATTCTGGTTATATTTTAAAAATGGACTGTGCATTATCACACCAGCCGCTCCACATAAAAACTTTTTTTTCTTTTCTTTTTTTTTTCCTTCTTCTTAAAGTATTTAAAAGTTAAAAACATCGACTGAGGGCAGCATGGTGGTGTAATGGTTAGCACATCAGCCTCATAGCAAGAACGTACTGGGTTCGAGTTGTTTCAGTGCGTTTGTGTGTGGAGTTTGCATGCTCTCCCTGTGCTTGTGTGAGTTTCCTCTGGATACTGTGGTTTCCTCCCACAGGTCAAAGACATGTACATTAGGCTATTTGGCTGTTCAAAGTTGCCCCACAGTGTGAGTGTGAATGGTTGTGAGTGTGTGCCCTGTAATGGACTGGCAAGCTGTCTAAACTGTACTCTGACTTTGCCCAGAGTCAGCTGAGATAGGCTCCAGCCTGACTAGTGACTCTAGTGGGATTAAGTAGTCCAGCAAACAGATGGATGAAAAAGTCTACTGAGTTGCAGTCTGGTCTATTACTCAAAAAAAAAAAAAAAAACAACAACAAACAAACAAACAAACAAAAAAAAACCCACAACCCTAGACTACTAATATTATTGCATTGATTTATTATTATTTTCATTATTATTATTATTATTATTAGTAGTAGTATTCATCTTATTATTATTATTATTATTATTATTATTATTAAGTTAAGCTTTTTTTCTGCATTCACAGTTTTCACCTGATTCAAATCTTTTAGAAACACTACATCAAACTTTACCTTTTTTCAGTAATTTTTTATCTAAAAAAGTATTTTTCTTTTAATTGGTGTTATGAGTCAAAGTCCTGTCAGAGAAGGAATTTGTAATTAAATGATAGAATAGACAGAATTAACCTATACAAATCGGGTTGAATAATAAAACACTAATGATCATTACAAACTAATAATCATTTAGGAAAATGATAACCAAAAATTAATATAAACACACATTATAATGACTGAATAAATAATTTTTTTCTTGTAGTGGCAAAGGGACAGTTATAGTAACAGATGCTGCATACACTGAAATGGCAGAAGGTCCTAAAGTGTGATATAAACAATGAATGTCAGTTGTGTGCGTGGTGTAGCGTTTCACTAAAGCTTTCAATTAAATTGAATTAAATGGGTATAAAACACTTTTCTGCTCATCTGTCAGCTTATTGGTCTGTTCGCTTTGTATTTCTCTCCTCCGGGTGCCTAAAAAGTATATATATATATATATATATATATATATATATATATATATATATACTTTTTTTTTCTCATTTAAACAAAGAAATGATTAGCAAAAATAATTGAAGTAAGGTAAAGATTATTTTTATACACCACACAAACTATTGGCACAAACATGCAGATTTGAACTGCACCAAATACGGCGGTCACGTAATTTTGTTTGTTACATGCTAGTCTTGCTAACTACCTTTCACCCTGTGGTCAGCATGTATTTGCTAATTTACTCTTCCTTGCCCCCAGTGCAGCTAACTGGGTTATCAAATGCCAGCCATGTCTCTCACTGTCTATGGTGAGAGGCATGTAAAAGAAC
>JAQMYF010000014.1:1948124-1965851 GCA_030014195.1 Neosilurus mollespiculum | reverse complement strand
CGGAGTCGGCTGAGATGGGCGCCAGCCTCCCCGCGACCCTAATTAGGATTAAGCGGTTCAGAAAATGACATGACTCTTCCTTGCTAGTTATTCATTCATCTTCTGAACCGCTTAATCCTAATTAGGGTCGCAGAGGCTGGGCAAGGGCGGGGTACACCCTGGATATCTTGCCAGGCCATCGCAGGGTAGAAAGACGCTGACGGCAATGCAGCATACTCTTGATGAAAATCAGCAATGGTTCTTTTACATGCCTCTCAGTGAGCTGGGGGTGATAGTGGGGCTTGATCAGTAATCCAGCACCCTACCACCGGACCAGCACTGCTCCCCTGCTAGTTAGCTTTTGATTAATAGTTAGCTTTCACATGCTAGCTAGCTAGTAACAGGTCACTTGATGTCTAGCTGTTACTATGCTAGTTTTTCACTTGCTAGTTAACTTTCACACTTTCACTTATTTTCACTCACTTATCAGTTAACTTTTACACTGCTTGTTTTTCACTTGCTAGTCAGTCTAGTTCTATATCTAGTTTTGACCCTGCTAGCTTTTTACCTATAAACTTACCTTTGCTAGTCTTGTTTACTAGTAAGCGTTCAACTGGTAGCTAGCTTTTATCCTGCTGGTTTTGACTTTATAGTCAGCTTTCATTTGCTATCTAGCCTTTATTTGTTGTTTTTTCCCCCTTGACTCACTAGTCAGCTTTCCCTTACTAGCTGTCTTCTCATTGTAAAGGGGGCATATTCCACAAATTTGGGTGAAGTAATTCACCCAAAATATGCTTAAGTTTTTAAAAGTAAGTACCAGAGAATGCAAATAAACTCACAAACTGTTTTTCAACTGTTGTACAACTGCACATGGCACACCTCTCAAATATCTGGCAAATAGACTGTTATGATGTATTATGCACAAAAGGCGGGTCAATTCTTCAATTCCTGAAAGCATATTTAAATTTTCCCCAAACACTCCTAAACTATTCTTGAACATTGCTAACTTACTGTTAACTGTGCCCCACGGGGGTAGCGACCTTAGAGAATAGTTTGGAAGTGTTTGGGCATAGTTTGGAGATTTTTTCCCCTGCATTTGTCGCAAGCCATTTTGAACTTGCAATCTTTTTGGGTTGGGGGCCATAGGGAACATTAAGAGGACACGGTGAATACACGAGAATAGTTAGAGAATTTTGGGGAAATTTGGGTAAAGTCAAAAAAGTTGACTTTTCCAACATTCAACAGTGTTCGCTATTTGGTGAGATACCCACTTGAGCTTTCACTTTCCTAGCTAGTTTTTCCAATGCTGGTGTTTCACTCACTGGCCAGCTTTACTTGATAGTCAGCTTTAACTCACTAGTTTGCTTTCACTCTGTAGCTAACTTTTACCCTGCTAGTTTTGCAATGCTAGTCAGCTTTCATTTGCTAGCCAGCTTGCACTCTAGTAATATTTAACTCTGTAGTTCGGGGTCCATGTTTGTGTTCCACAGTACCTATACTCCCCAGTGCCTATGTTCCCCAGTATTTATGTGCCCTAACCCTAACCCTAACCCTATTAACATTGAAAATGTGAAATCACGAATATTCCATAAATTATTACTTTGAAGGTCCATTAATTTAATAAGGACCGGGGAACATAGGTACTGGGGAACATAGGGTCTGAGGAACATAGGTACTGGGAAACATCGGGTCTGGGGAACATAGGTACTGGGGAACATGGGGTCTGGGGAACATGGGGCCTGGGGAACATAGGTACTGGGGAACATCGGTACTGGGGAACATAGGGTCTGGGGAACATGGGGTCTGGGGAACATCGGTACTGGGGAACATAGGGTCTGGGGAACATGGGGTCTGGGGAACATGGGGTCTGGGGAACATAGTTACTGGGGAACATCGGTACTGGGGAACATAGGGTCTGGGGAACATGGGGTCTGGGAAACACAGGGACCGGAGAACATCGGTACTGGGGAACATCAGGTCTGAGGAACACAGGGAGTGGGAACATGGGGCTGATCCCGTAGCTAGCTTTTACTAGTTTTCTACAATTAATTAACTTGATTTTTAGTTTATATATGTGAGGTTAACTTGCTCTCCTATGTTTGCCTTCAGTCTTTAGTTAGCTTACACTTATTAGTTTTCATTCATTAGTTAATTTTAATAAATTTCACTTGCTAGAATGCAGCATATTTGTTTTGTGTCTGATGTTTGTTTCTTTAGTTTTGGGCTAGAGCTTCAAGCCGAATGTAGCTAATAAATTAAGTGAATAAGTGTCTTATTCATAAATCTGTTCTGTAGACACCTGCTAACATCTTTATATTCCTACTTAACTCCTAAACAACATCGTTTTTTATAACATTGTTATAATCTTATATGAAATACACACAATGACAGTCAGTGTATATAGATGTCAGTGTATATGGAGTTTCTTGTTCTTTCTCAAACTTTGCTAAGCAGAGCTTCAGGGGTGGTTCAACAGTATCTTACACCTGTGTGACATCACTGAAGTGAAGGGTGTAATTTAGGGAAAAGATATGTATTTAAAAAATATGTATTTAATTGCTAACTACTATATTAGTCTCAGGGTGGCACAGTGGCATAGTGGTAAGCCGTTTCGCCTAACAGCATGAAGATCCTAGGTTCGAGTACTGGGTTCAGTGAGGGTGATTCTGTGTAGAGTTTTCATGTTCTCCCCATGCTTGCATGGGTTTTCTCTGGGTACTCTAGTCTCCTCCCACAGTCCAATGACACACCCATTAGGCCAGGGGTGCCCAATCCTGCTCCTGGAGATCTACCTTATTGAAGACGTTCGCTCCAGAATGAAGGACAGACAGGAATAGATGGAGATAAAGTCTTCAGGTAGATCTCCAGGAGCAGGATTGGGCACCCCTGCATTAGGCTAATTTGCAGTCCGATGCACAGTAGGCTAATTGGCGGTTCCAAATTGCCCCTAGATTTGAGTGTAAAAAGTTGTATGTGTGTGTTGGCCCTGCAATGGTCTAACGAGCTGTTCAGGGTGTACCTTGAATAAAGAGTGAGTATATTAGTGTCATATCTCTAGTGTAAAACTAAAGAACGAAACATCAGCTAATTGGCTACATTTGTCATAGAGACAGACTTTATCCATTTAATTGTGCTGATTGTTACAAGTGAACGAGTTAAAACCTAATGTTTCTGAACTCGGCAATATTTCTGATTGTACTTTTTTAAAAAGTTATCATGATCTTGATTTTGGCTCTTTGAACACTCACTCACTCTCTCTCTCTCTCTCTCTCTCTTTCTCCCTCAGTATGTATGGAGGGATGATCACAGTGGATGTTTGGACAATACAACTCCGCGTACTTCTGCTCCTACCATGGCAACTGGTGGGTGGAGGATAAGAGTGTGTGTGTGTGTGTGTGTGTGTGTGTATATGTGTGTGTGTTTCAGGGGCCACACAGCAGCTGCTTTTGGGTGACGCCTTACGGCTCAGCAGCTGCAGGAATCTAAACTGACACACACACACACACGCACAGACACACAAGAGAATGCCGGTGTAATCTCTGCAGGCAACTGTGAGGTGCTCAGGATGCTCACGTTCACCTGCAGGGGTTCCGTTGTCGATCTCTCGCTCTCTCTCTTTCTCTGTCTTTATGTACATGTACACACACACACACACACACACACACACACACTTGTGTAAATATGAATTCACACTGTTGGTATAAGAGTGTGAGGCTGAGTGCTGGCATAATCTCAGCTGGCAACTGTGAGTGTGAGACAGCCTCGCAGGGGCTGCTGGGATTGCGCCAAGCCCAGTGTATCTGCCCGCTTCAGGCTCCGCCCACAAACATCATGGATTGTGGTTTATATGATATTCAGGAATGTGATCGTTGGATAAACAGCAGCTACAACAACAGCAAGAAAGTTTTTTTCACACTGATCAGTGTGTTATTTAATTTGTATTTAATTAGGTAGCTTTAAATAGACCACACCCCAAACATCAACAAATAAACAAAAACAAACCAATGCTGAGGTGCTTTTCTGGGCACGGTCACTGTGAAGAGTAATTATTTGAATCACTGTAGCTTCCTGTTGGCTCATACAAGTCCGACCGTTCATCTCTGGCCTCTTCCATCACCAAGGAGTTAAGGTATACAGGTGTTCCTAATTAACTGATCTATATATATATATATATATATATATATATATATATATATATGAAATGCCTGCATATGTGTGAGTCTTTCCTGAAGCACAAATGTATTTACGACGCATTCTTGACTTAGTGTATTAGTCCAGAGATGCTGTGAGACAAAAGAGTTGACTCTGAGTGACTCAAATGAAGTGACTCAGTAAAATGAGCTGGAATTGCTACTGCTGATATCTGGTAAAGTTGAGCTTGGTGTTCATTTGTTGCTTCAGTAAGACCATTACTATCATAACAAAAAAAAAAACATTATATAACGAGCAACTCCACCTCCAAACTTCAGGCAACACCTCCTTCCTGAGTCTGGTATCTTGCTGTTGTTACTCCATACCATGACGTTTGAGTATTTATTTGCACACTATCATACTAGCTAAATGTAATATGTGTTTTTTTTTGTCATGAACTCAGTGTGAGGCTCACGCCTGGTGTACTTGATGCTTTCTGATGTTGATGATACTGCATCAGGAACTGATTGGATGATATTGAGGTGCCAACGGTTCCTGATGCATCCCCTTCAGCATCGAAAGATACACCCAGTCTTCACCTCTTGCTGCATTTTATGCCAGACTAGCAGAGCCTGGACACTGGATACTCTCTCCTTAAATATTAATCAAACACCCCTTCAAAGATCATACACACACAAACACACAGTAAAATATCATCTGCCATTATGTGCCTTCATTTATGTAGATGCCATACAAGTCTCTGTGAACAGGTGGTTACTATAGAAATGAATATGCATTAGAATCAACCCTCTGACCAATCAGAGCGGAGAATTTACTGGTCATATTTTTTAAATGACACACTCTTTGTTTATATGATAAATTAAAAAAATAAAAATGTTTCAGCTAAAAACAAAAAGCAGTGTTGTGTGTTTATGCCGTGACCCTGACGGATAAGCGATGCAGATAACAGACAGATGGATGAATGAATGGATGGGGTTGTATTTAATGGGATGGAGGAACCCCCAAATACATTTATTTTCCTTACAAGTGAGTAGTGCACCAGTTCAGTAGCAGGAGTCTTTTTTCTGTAAACGTGCCCCCTAGTGGAAGAAGTTCAACACCACACTAAAATCTCCATCAGTCAGGCTACACTGAAAAGCAAGATGATTTTTCCAGTAACCTGAATACTTATGCTTTTTAAAAAAAAATAAATAATAAAATTTGTATTGTGTTATCATGTACATGATTATACAAAATAAAATCTAATAGATCAATAGTAATAGATGATAGTACATTTAATAAATTAAAAATACTATCTAAAATAAAAAAGAAAGAATAAACTCTGCTGTTCATGTGAAATAGATATTTACAGCTAAAACAATCAATAGGGAGGCATGGTGGTGACGTGGTAAGCACGTCTGCCTCACAGCTCGAAGGTCCTGGGTTTGAGTCCTGGGCTTGGCGAGGGTGTTGGTGTGGAGTGTGCATGTTCTCCATGTGCTTGTGAGGGTTTCCTCTGGGTACTCACATTTCCACCCACAGTGCGAAGACATGCGCAGTTGCCCCTTGCTGTGAGTGTGAATGGTCGTGTGTGTGTGTCGGCCCTGGCCCTGCGATAGACTGGCGAGGTGTACCTCGCCCTTACCCAGGGTCGGATGAGACAGGCTCCAGCCTCCCCGCCACCCTAGTCGGATTAAAGAGGATCAGCAAATACATTAAGAATCAAATAATTCATTACAAATTAAATACTAAGTTACTAACTACATCTCATATAAATACTTATATAATATAATATGATTTTTGTCCTCATTGAAATGATTTTACATCTATATAATAACTTAATCATAACATTTAATTTATTATACAATTATATATCTGTGGGAGGAAAAAAAACATTTGCACGTGCATTCAATTATGATAAGCCCCAAATACGCATGCGCAGCAGTTCGAAAAGAGGCGGGCGGTAGCATCACATGTCACGAAGGGGGCGTGTGCTTGCTCGCGCCCCTCCCTGGTTGGTGGTGGTCGTGGTCGTGTGATAGGGAAGGCAAAAGTTGATGGGTGGGAATTGGAAAAAACGACTAAATTAGGGAGAAAATGGGGGAAACCCCCCCCCCCCCCATTTTTTTTTTTTTTTTTTTTGATAAGCAATGTTTTCCACTACTTAAACATGGCGCCAAGGTTGTCACGTGAGTCTGACGTCATGCCGACTACCATATATAGAAACGCCATTCACACAAAGGCGCCGCGTCCTGCGTAAAAACTTTGCAAGCTAATACGCATGCGCAGAAGTGATTATTCTCGTTAAAGCGCCATGAGTTCACGCCGAGCTCGAGTTCAGTGTCCGTATCAGTCACTTTTAGAGAATAAGCGCTTAAATCTCATCCCGTCTGGGCGACAACTCCAGAGAACTCCTCCGACTAAAACCCTGAACACACAAACCTCACTTCCACCACAAGACCCTGCAGTCAAGGAAGAACAAACCGCTCAGGTTGGTCCGTGAAGTTGAATTGATCTAAAAAAAAAAAAAGAAATCACCCAGGTCTTGTCCCGAACTACACGTGACCTGTTTATCAATTAGCAGAGGATTAAAAGTTCCCGGATGAAGCATAACCCAGTCTGAGCCAGGTGCTTCTCACTCTTCTTCATTAACCCTAAACCTGCTGGGAGAAGACAGGTGTACTGCTGGTACAACATTCATTTTCTAAGCCGCTTAATCCTAATTAGGGTCGCGGGGAGGCTGGTGCCCATCTCAGCCGTGCGAGGTCGGGGTACACCCTGGACAGCTCGCCAGACCATCGCAGGGCAACACACGCAACCATTCACTCTCACTCACACACTCACACCTAGGGGCGATTTGGAACAGCCAGTTCGCCTCCTGTGCATGGGTTTTTTTTTTCTGTGGGAGGAAACCGGAGTACCCAGAGGAAACCCACGCAAGCACGGGGAGAACATGCAAACTCCACACAGAAACGCCCGATACAGCGCACGTTTATTACTTATTTTTACTGGCTGAGTTTGGAACACAAACAAGGAGTGTGACTCCGGTTTAACTTTGCTTACTGTACAGAAAACATTTACGTAGGTTTGTACAAGAATTTAAGGAACTACAGATAAATCTAAAGTGAGGAAATAGACTGTAAGGAAATATGTGCACAGTATAATAAGTGGGAACATAATGTAACATTTACAGATTAGTGCAGAAATTGACTTTGAGTTCAAGCCGGTGTCGGTGTTGGTGAGGTAGAGTAGTGTATCAACGTGTACAGTGGGTTACTTTCACAGTGGTTCCCTGACACTCTGAGTGTTTACAGTTCAACACAGCCACAGACTGGGGGAAGAAACCGTCCCTGTGCTGGGTGGCCTTGGTGTACATTGCTCTGTAACACTTTCCAGAGGGGAGTTCAAACAGGTTATGAGCGAGATGTGAGGGATCTGCAGACCTGCCCTATGTCTGGCTCTGAATGGAGGGCAGGTCCCCAACGATCCTCTCTGCAGACCTGATTGTCCCCTGCCTTCTGATCCAGTCCAGTGTAGTGGCTGATCGAAACCAGACAGTGATGGATGTGCAGAGGACAGACTGTATGATGGCGGTGTAGAAAGTGATCAGCTCCTGTTGCAGGTTAAATTTCCCTAGTTGTCGCAGGAAATGCACCCTCTGCTGGGCCTTCTTCCTTATAGTGTCCATGTGGGACTTGCACCTCAGGTCCTGAGAGAATGTAATTCCCAGTAAACTGAAGGTGTCCATGGTAGACACTGTTATTGAGGATGGTGAGGGGTGGGAGTATTGGAGGGCTTCTCCTGAAGTCCACTGTCATCTCCAGAGTCTTTAGCGTGTTCAGCTCTAGGCGGCTCTCACTACACCAGAGGACCAACCGTTCCACCTCCCGTCTGTAAGCAGACTGATCGCCATCCCTGATCAGACCAGTGACAGCGGTGTCGTCTGCAACATTTAAGTGTTCGTTAGCATTGCAACGGTTATTAGCAATAAATAAAACTCTCATTGTTGTGTTCTGATGAGAATAATCACAAAGTGGTGATATGATGAAGCGGAGAAACTGTTATGGATTACTGTTTCATAACCGCCCGATCTGAAGGGTTTTCTTCTTATGCTACAGAAATTTGCCAGCTGCGTTCATTTTAAAGCTGTATATCATCAATAAATGCGTTTTCATTCATCTGTGATAATTAAAAAGTCATTATGTTTTTGAAATCTTAGGATAAGCTATTTATGTCTACGTGGGAGTGAGTGAAACGTCAAACTCAAGGCCCACACGCCACATACGGCCCGCCAACTCATTTTATGTTTATGATTATCATACAATCGACCATTGCCATGAAATCTAATTCGTCATCCTTCCACTAGGTGGCGGCAACCTATTTCAAGTAAACGGATGGTCATTAATGACTCAAACCAGTGTGTGTTGTCAGGAAAAGAAAGTGAAAAGAGAACAAATGCCTAAACTAATCATTTTGCCATGCAGATTTAATTTCATGCCCTTTTTGAAATGGATGTTCAGTGATTATTCGGCCCTTGATGACCTAGACATTTTGAGCCCTCAGTGAAAATGAGTTTGACGCCCCGGGTTTAGTCAGTTGTAATCTGGAACCTCACCACTAGATGCTTAAATTTTACACACCGTAACTTTAAGACTAAAAACCCAGCAGCCTGTCATGTTTGTGAGAAAGCGTCGGTTGCAAAGCATAAGCCTTAGGGTGTACTCGCATGTAAGCGATATGGCCAGGAAATAGGGTGAAATACTCCAAACTTTTTTCAGTGGTTTTCGGTTTCGGCTGGCTGAAAAAATGCGTGGTCTGATTGGAAACATTCGAATATAGATTATCATTGAGGATCCACGACCCTGCACTGGCTGTGTGTCATGTATTGTATTAAAATGCCCTTGCCTTTAAAATGTAAATAAAACAAATCCAAGTGCTTTCTTTCTTAATGACTTTTTATGCTGTTTTTTTCTCTGTATATTTTACATGTACCCTCAACTTGATTGTTTCGAGTCCAGTGGGTCCGGATGAATTAGTTGTGTTTTCCAGCATGAGCTGCTCAGCTTTGGTTTGTGGGACAGCCACTATTTCACCCTGCACTATTGGTTTGAAGCTAAAACGTGGACGTGTGTTTAAGATAGTGGAGCGTGGAACTGCGCATAAAAACCTGTGCCTTCCTCTACGATGCATCCAGTCCATTTCAGATCGGAGCATAATTACCTGTTAGAGGTTTTTAACAATTAAACTATTTAAACTTTAATAATTAAACCTGGGGATTTTTTTATTTTGGACGCACATAACAGACTAGACCAGCTTTCTGACTCGTGCTGATAAGGGAAAATCCCGTATTATATCAGAGGAGAGATCATGTGGGAAATTCAAGTTGAACTAGTTATTCCAGGAAGAGTAAATAAAAAATACATCAGTAGATTACTGCATAGCGTATGTATATTTCCCATATGTCCCCTCTAACACATCCTAAAGAATCAGATCATATTGCAAATGGAACAGATCTGACATTCGTGTTCCTCTGCCTGTTGTGAAAAGCAGCTTGAGTGGTAGGTACACTGACACCGGAACAACCATTTATATTTAGAAATATTATATTTTTATAATGTGTGTGAGATGGCAGGAGGCACGTTGTGTGTAGGAAATATGCAAATTTTTTTCTTTTGAAAATGAAAGTGTAAATAGAGGTGCACAGGACTCCCGCCGGCCGCCTCTTTATAGAGGGGGCAGATTCGCGTGACCTGTGCATCATTTTGTGGGTTTTTCTTTGTAAAAAGTGGCGGATTCGTGTGACGTGTGCAAGAAACAGTTGCTTGAGCCATTCCAAAGCAAGTAAAAAGGGCCGAACTGCTTCCGAAGCTCTTTGGTTGTATTTGTGCCACTCTGAATTTGTTCCAAAGTTTGAGCTGGTCCAAAGCTTTTTTCCAAGACGGAGAATACAGAATATTTACCTCAAATTCGACCGACTACCTCCCAACATATGCCAGTTCCAGTTATATATACAATTACAATATTCAGTTACCTTCGAAATAAAATTTGCTTGTACATTCAGACGCGATTGCTTACATGAGTCAGTCTTTAATTATTATGTTACTACTGACTGTTAGAAGGTTTTGGCACTGGAGACTCCTTCCATAAATGTTACGTAAACGTCTCTTCAGAAAACACCATGTCAGCCATTATGTGCTTTTGATTTAAGATCTAAAGTCCCCCACCCCCAAGTATAGATTTATTAGCCTTGGATTATGTCAAGCATTTGGTGCTGTGAGTGAGCAGTTACTATTAGCAGTGATAGCATCTGAGAACGAGTGTGTTTCTGCAGAGCTGTGGTAATAATAAATAAGTCCAATCAGAATCCAGAAATTATACAACGCTGTGGTTTAATATAAATTTTTGTTGTTTGAGGATAAGTCCAGTTACAGGGTGATGGCAGTGTTTAAACATTTATTCTGTTCTCTTATAAGAATATAGTGAAGGATGATGCCCCTCCCTACAGGCAGGAAGACACCACATGCCCCTCCGTGGAGAAGTCGTATCGCCGGTCGAGCCTCACGCCAGCGACTGGTGCGTTTTCTGCATTTCTGTGTTCTCAGTTTTCCCATTCATGTTGATCTATTTCCGAGTCGTAAGCTCAAAGCAGACTGCAATGCTGAACCCTAAAGATCTATGTCACTTATTTTAGGTAAGAAAATGTACATTACACTTTTCCCTCAGTGTAGCTGAGAGTGAACAGAAGCTTAAGAGGAATATTTATTGTCTGTTCTTTTAACTTAAATATTTATTTATTTAATAACTACGACTCTTGTGTTTTTTTTTTTTTGTTTGTTTGTTTTTTTTTGTTTTTTTGGGTAGCGATGATGGTGAATGCAGACCCTGACGTGTTAATCCATGGCATGCAGGGCTACCAGTGGACTGATGCAGACCTGGAGTTTGTCTATCAGGCCAGGTCTCAGAAGCTACAGGTGAATGTTTAGACCAGGGGTGTCAAACTCTTTTTCACTGAGGGCCACATCATTAAATTTAAAGGTGATTAAGGGCCGAATAATCACTGAATATATATTCAAAAAGGGCAACCATGAAGATGATGTAGGTATTTGTTACTTTTCCTTTATTCACTTGCATTTTCTGAAATGCATAACAGCGACAAGCTAGCATGCAATCTTTATTGATTGAATGATTAGCTGTTTATTTGAAATAGGCTGCTGCCACCTAGTGGAAAGATGATGAGTTAGGTTTCATGGTAATGGTCGATGCAAAGGATGTACAATAATCATATTCTTTGAAAGGTCTTGCGGCCCTCATAAAATGAGTTGGCCGGATTGATGATAGGCCGGATTTGGCCTGAGGGCCTTGAGTTTGACACCTGTGGCGTAGACCATCACCACGTGTGCTTAGCTAAGTGCTTGAGCTTGATGTGTACCAATAATGCAGCATTCACACAGAAGCGCCGAGCGACATGCAAATGGCTTTGCTGCTGATCTGCACATGAAATTTACTATTTTACTTGTTCTATGGAAGCAAATAGGAAAATGGCGGCTTCCGTCAATCAACAGTATCTTTAACCTCTGATTGGTAATCACTTGAATCGCTTGTGTGAAAGCTCCAGCTTAGTTAAAATTAGCATGTGTAATTGTTTTTAGTCAGCACTTTTGCCCAAAATGAAAAAAATCATGCTTGGGTTAAGCTAGCAAGGTGTTTAAAGAGTGAGCCAACTGGCTTAGCTTACTAACTGTATTGGCGCTAGCTCCACACGGTGTCTGTTTCTAACTTTTTCATTCATTCATTTTCTAAGCCACTTATAAAAACATGATTAGGGTCGCGGGGAGGCTGCTGCCCATCTCAGCCGACTCTGGGCGGGTACACCCTGAACAGCTGGCCAGACCATTGCAGGGCTTTAACTTTTTCCATGCTAAATCTAAATTTAACACTGGTTTGGAAGTATAATAATCTAATTGTCTAAAAAAAAAAATCCCTACACGCTAACGTTTATATGAATATTATTGCACACTAAAACTAACTAAACTAAACTTGAAGTTTTAGGCGTGAATATTTTATAATTTCTGTATTTACTGTAGTACTGTTAGGTATTTTTTTTTTCTTGATGGTTGATTTAGACAGTAGTTGTGATTGTGTGGTTTATAGTTACAACTCAGTAAATAAAATCATTTCTCTCTTCAGCAAGAACTACACAAGGTTGAGAAAACTCTTCAGGCCGAGGCTCAGAGGTTGGAGTTTGCCATCACCTCCCGAGACCAACTCCAGTTTAAACTGTCCAAGGTGATGAACCTCAGTTGGCTCCATGCTTCAGTTCTCATACCGTTGTACATTGACACTGAAGTATTTGTGTTTGCTGCAGATTCAGTCCTATGACCCGACTTTACTGCTGCAGCTGTGCAAAAGCGTCCTGTCCCAGACTCCAACCTCTGATCAGTTGGATGGTCTGGAAGACCGAGATCTGCTCTCGCTTCTGAATCTACAGGATGTCCAGCGAACCATGCGTCAGGAAAACGCTGAGATCAGCCGTCTTGAGACAGAAGTGAATAAAGCACAGGAACTCCGGTAGTACTCCTCCTACAGTTTTTGCCCACTCTGCATGGAACTTGGGATATATAATCTTGAGAGTGACCTGACAAAAAGTTATCAAAAGAACTTTTCTAGGTTCAAAAATGCACTAATTATTAACAGACAAATTTTAGTTGCTAGCATGCTAATTAAGAAGTCTTGCATATCTTGATCATAGTACATGCTAATAACATTTAATTGAAGAGTCTTGCTTGTGATGAGAATCTGAGACTCATCTGTGTATGTGTGAGAATCTGTGTATATGTAAGTCTAAAATTAGACTAAAGTAAAAAAAAAAGTTTAAGTAAGAAATAGAGTTGAAAGTACGGGAAGGGCAGGAGCAACTGAAAAGGCTGCACGCACATAACGCATTCGTTAACGTAATCAAGGTAAATGCATTTTGCCTGATAACCGTTAGATCCCAAAGGTCCTGAATTGAACTGAATCAAATGATGTAAATGTTAATAGCATTTAACTTATGAGTCTTGTTTGTGATGAGACTCTGATGCTCTGGATTCTGTTTGGTGGGCATTGGCCACTAGGGGTGCGACAAATTAGTCCTTGTCTCAAGAGTGTTTCATCTGATTTGTACATTCTACATACATACATTCTAGGGCCACTCCTGTGGCCACCTCTACAGTGGAGTTGTGATTTGTCAAAGTTGGAGTTTCTGATTACTTTAACAATTACAACATTTTAGAATTCTCCAGTTAGATTAAAGTGAATACACTCAAATTTTTAGTGTAGACAGACAATACTTCATAGACCCCAAATACTAAAAATAGCATATGTGGCCATCGAGCGGCCTTCGAACTCCTTTGATAACTGCTTACAGTTCTAGTTTTCGTTTGCAATCTGTGTAAAATAAAATTTACTACTTATATCTTTTTAAAAAATGAAATAAAAAATATTTTATTTTTTTTTAAGTTTTTTTATGTGTTTGTTTTATGTGTTAATTTTTTTACAATTATTTTGTAAATTTTCTAAATTAAATTTTTTTTTTTCTAGAGATAAGGAGGAGACTGAGAAGGACAACTGGCAAAAGAAAATCAGCACATTTCAGGTAACACACAGGACTGGATGGGGTTTTAAAAAAAATAAAAATAAAATAATGTTCAGTTTTTTTTCTTTTTTCATTTTGTTAGGTTAACATATCTGCTCTGAAGGCGGAACTGGCAGAGTTGAAGACTCAGGTGTTGCAGAAAGAGGTCTGTTTGAGACGGTTTAAGGGAACCCCTTGTGCTTAACAAAATAAAAATACACACAGGTTTTACTTAGACCAGTTGTACTAAATCCAAGGAAATGTCTACAAATGGTCAGGGTTTTTAAATTTGGGAGTCTTTAGAAATACAGAATATTCAAGTCACGTTTTTTTTAAGGTACCTCTCCCAGGGTTGGGTCTTTATGCTGACAGGATGTGACTCGCATTAAGGAATCAGTTATCAAGTTGGATTTTAGGAAATATTATTGTACACTGTGAAATAGTGTATTTCTGCTCAGTGGAGATTATCTGCAAGAAATGTGGCTTATTATTTAACAGGCAATAAATATGGTCTCAAGAAACACAAAGGTGGGACGAACTCTAAGGGAAGTCTGTAAGGCTGCTAAATCCCAAGCAATTTCCGATGCTCCAAAACCCAGAAAGGATGCAGAGGAGATGACAGTTCAAGTATAGATCACTGCTTTATTTTTGTCATGCTATTATCAGTTCATTTACCACTGTCTGTTTATTTTTGTCTGGAATTCTTTGTTTAAAAAACAACTAAAAAGCAAACCCATAACTGCATTAATTGCAGTTCATCACTTTACTTTTCTTTAGGAAAAAAACACTAATCACTACTTTTTCCTGTTTTTTAATTTCCTGTTCTGCATCTCAATTTCATTAGTGTGTTGCAGTCATGTTAGTGTCCACGCAATCACTGTCCAACCACAGTTGACCACCAACTGAAAAGTAAAATCACTTTGTAAACATGTTTTAACAGGTTACATAGGAATCAAATTACCAGGAGATGCAGAATGTAGTATTGGTGTATTGAGGTTGATTGTAAATTGTATGTCAAGTGTATGCATTTATTGAGAATTAGTTTTTTCTCCTTGTGTAATAGTGAACTTTTACTCTGTTAGGCCTCGGTGGTGTCTCAAGAGACAGAGAAAGGCCGCAAGGGATCCAGAAGAGCCAAGCCGTCAACCGAAGCCCCAAGGGAAAAAGACTTGAAGGAGTCACCTGAGAATGAAATGGCTTCAAAAGAGAAGGAAGGTAAGACCAGAGGAAAAGGAAAGATGAAGACCTCAAAAAAGACAACTTCACAAAGGGCTGCTGAGAAGGAATTGGCCCCAGATGAGTCATATTCCCAAGTAAAGACCACCCCAGAGGAGCTGCATCCAAAGGTTAAGGCCCCAAAAGTGGCTCAAGTGCCAAAGGTGGGCCGCAAAGGTTCAAGAAGGGCCAAACCCTCAACCATGGCACTGAAAGAGACAGTTTCGAAGGAGATGGCAGAAAAGGAAATGGTTCCAAAGAAGAAGGCTGGCAAAGACACAGTTGATGAAAGTGAGACCACTCCAAAGGAAAAGGCTCCAATAAAGACAACTTCAAGAAAGACTTCCAGGAAGGGGACACCTCCAAAGGAGATTCCCCTACAAGTAAAGACTCTGGTGGATGAATTGCTTGAAAAAGGCCATAAGGGATCCAGAACAGCTAAAACTTCATCCAGGGCCCAAAAGGACAAAGCCCAGGAGAAGACTGATCTGAAAGACTTGACTGAGACTGAGATGGCCACAATTAAGACAGCTGGTAAGGAAATAGCTGAGAAACGTCAGACGACCACAAAGATAAAGGCCCCAAAAAAGACAATTTCAAGGGCTAAGAAGAAATTGGCCCCAGATGAAAAAGTTTCCCAAGTAAATACTCCGGAGGAAGTGCCCTTAGAGGAGACAGCCCCAAATATGCCTCAAGGCCACAAGGGATCAAGACGAGCTAAACCCTCAACCAAAGGCCTGAAAGAGACACCTGAGAAAGAAACGGCTCCAAAGGAGAAGGCTGGAAAGGACATGGTTGAGAAAGGTAAGACTGCTCCAGTGGAAAAGGCCCCAAAAAAGACAACTTCAAAAAAAGCCACTGATAAGGAATTGACCCCAGATGAGAGAGGTTCCCGAGTGAAGATCCTAGAGGAGGCAGCCCCAGAGGAGATGGCCCTAAATGTGGCTCAAGTGCCACAGAATGGCCGCAAGGAATCAAGAAGGGCTAAAACCTCAACCAAGGCCCTGAAGGAGGAAGTTTCGAAGGAAATGGCTCCAAAGGAGAAGGGTGGCAAGAACACAGCTGAGGAAGGTAAGACTGCTCCAAAGGAAAAGGCCACAAAAAATATGATTACAAAAAAGACTGGCAAGAAGGTAATGGCCCCTGATGAGAGAACATCCCAAGAAAAGACTCCAGAGGAGACAGACTTAGACAACATACTCCTGAATGTAAAGTCCTCAAATGTGCATCAGGTGCATGAGAAAGGCCATAAGGGATCCAGAAGGGCTAAAACCACAACCACAGCACCAAAGAACAAAGCCCAAAAGAAGACTGCTGTGAAAGAGTTGACTGAGAATGAGATGGACATGATAGAAACAGCAGACAAGGAAATGGCAGAGACAGGTGAGATAGTCTCAAAGATACAGGCCTCAACAAAGATGACTTCTAAAGAGACTTTAAAGAAGGAATTGGCCCAAAATGATGTAGTATCCCAAGCCATGTCTCTGGAGATGGCGTCACCAAAGAGACCCCCAACGGTAAAGTCCTCACACACTGATCAAGTGACTGAGAAAAGCCGTAAGGGATCCAGAACAGCTAAAAGTTTAACCATGGCCAAAAGGGGCAAAGCGCAAAGGACAGAGAATGAGATGGACGCCGTGGAGACATCTAATGAGGAAATAGCTGAGAAATGTACAACCTTCCCGAAAATGATAACACCAAAAAAGAAAACTTCAAAGAAAAGACCACAGAGAAGGAATTAGCTCAAGATGAGATGGCTTCCCAAGTAAAGGCCCCAGAGGAGCTGCCCTAAAGGCAAAGACTTGAAATGTGGCTCACATACTGGAGAAAGGCTGCAATAGGACCGGTAATCCATCAACCACAGCCTTGAAAAAGGCCTTGAAGAGGACAGCTGTTAAACGGACTTGTGTTTTTCGAATGAAACTTGTATAACTTAACATACTTTTATTTAATTGACATGTTTGGCTGCATTGTGTTTTTTTTTTTGTTCTTGTTGTTCTTCTAGAAATAACATTCCATGTGAGAGCCTGTGATGCTATTCTTTTTATATAGAGCAGAAAAGAAACTGATGATTTTCATCTCACTGTGATCACTTGGTGCCCTCTAGTGGACATATTGTTGAATATGTCATGTTGCTGTGAACCTGGCATGTTGGGTTCAGTTTATTCAGTATACATCCTTACACAAAAAGTCGTCTGATAAACTTTTTGTATTTTTGTTTCTTTATTGATGATACACAAAGTTTCATCTGTACCTTATGAAGTGATAAATCTGAAAATATAAGAGCAATTTTATTTAATAATCAGTGTTTATACTGTAATTCAAAACATCTTCCACTCGAGCATTAGGACATGTTCCAGCACCTGATGTTCGTGATGAGTAACTGATGAGACTGAGTCATGCGCAGGTCACGGCAATTACACATACTCATGTATGCTCATCTACAGCGGGATGCGTACAGGACTACAGAACTCACAGAACAAAAAAATTATTGTTTCATCCAGACAAGGTTGCTATTCTGTGAAAGTGGTAAGCTTGATGATTTAAATGATGTTAAGAACTGTACCTATTCATAACTAATTAATAAAGAGTACATTCATTCAGTTATTTATTTGTAAATCTAATTTTTGTTTAATCTTCGTTATTCATGTGCAAATAAGGTACCTATTGCATTTTTATATAAATTTTGTCTTTAGTAAAAATAAAAATCCATGTGTGTGTGTGTGTATATATGTGTGTGTGTGTGTGTGTGTGTGTGTGTGTGTGTGTATATATATATATATATATAT
>JAQMYF010000014.1:1906594-1936844 GCA_030014195.1 Neosilurus mollespiculum | reverse complement strand
ACTGTAAACAGTGTTGGCAGAGTACTGCTTCCCCCTTCTGAGGCGCCGGACAGTTTGCCAGAATTTCTTCGAGGCCAACCGATAGTCCTCCTCCCTTTACATGATGTCTTTACATGATGTACAAAACCTTTAGACTTAAGACATGTGCTCCAGATTTAGAAAATGGCCATCTGTTGTTGTTTTTTGGTGATTCTGGGTGGTGCTATTGCTACATTCCATGTTGCCAAAATCCTGTGAAAAGGTTTGCCAAGGAAAACAGACAGGTGCCTGAAAAGGCATTTTTCACCATCGCAGTTAAGTAAAATGAAAACAATAGTAAATTGCATCCTGTTTTTATTTTGCTCCTTTGCTACACTATTCCTGAAGCTATAACAGCAAGACCTTTGAAAAAATCCTGAAAAACGCTTTAGTTATTTTTTGCTACGTTTGTGAAGTGTTGTAAGTGCAGAATTCATGACAGGAAGCATTTACTTGGAATTACTACTGGACTTCCAAAGGTAGGAAATGCATAATTTTCAATATTTTTCACTGTGCATGTTTTTGTTTTTTTCACTTCTGTAAGCTCAAATCAAATAGTTGAAAGGGAAAAAAACCTTATTGCTTTATGGGTCATTCATAAACTGGTACCATAAAGTGTGACATTCACAATCTCCCAGATTTAATGTAATCCAGTCAATTTCCCTCTAGGCTGAACAAAAAAAAGTGTTTATGGATCCGACTGCCTGACCGTCAAAAAAAAAATTGCCCTACCTTGCTAGCAAAGTTAAATTTCCTGTGTTTTTCAGGGCTTTCAATTTAAGCTGGCAGCCAGAGGGATTTCTGTCTACTCTTTTTTTTTTTTTTTTCCAAAAGAAGAAATATTGTATACTTACATATATCGTATTATATATGTACCACGTAACATGCCTCCCGGCATCTTGCACACGCATTATATTACAAAAAATATATTTGATCATTTGGTTGTTCACTTGGTCAATGTACTTACTGCTCAAGTTGCTTTTCACAACAGACAGAGTAAATGAGCTATGTGGAAGGTGTGTGTGTGTGTGTGTGTGTGTGTATGTGTGTGTATCTGCAGTCCACAAGTGCGCACTCGGTCCTAGTTATTCAGATAAGCAAGCCACTGATTAGATAGAAGTTCAACTTCATCTTGAAGTTAGACAGAGCATGTGTGTGCCTGAAGATTTTACATTTAGAGAGGAAAAGAAAAAGAAGGACAGCTAAAAGAAACGTGAAACTTCCACAGCTAAGGAAGAATGGAAGGAGAAAGATGAAGAACAGGCAGCTAAAAGAAAGAAGCTAGATCCCACAGTTGAAAAAAGGATAGAATGTATGGAAGCTAAAGGAAAAACTGGAGATTTTAAGTCTAAAGAGGAAAGGAAAAGGAAAGAGAGGTGCATATGATGACATTATACATGCCAGTTGGTGCCACATGAAAGGTCAGTGAATACGCATGTTTGCTCCTCCAGTAGATCTGTTTTGGGGAATAATAATGTATTAACAGATACTGATGGCCTACCAGTCTTTGTTGTGCAATCTGTCTCCGCCTTCTTGTCCGGTTTTCCTATCCTCAGTTTATGTTAAGAGTCCGGATCTGATGTATGTGGCTCATATTGGTTTGGCTGCACGTTTCCTTCTCAGGGTGTATAAATTGTGACTTGATTCTCTGAATCTGAATCAGAGCCTGAGTGAAAAATGTTCCAGTTCTACAACACTTGATTCCATTTCAGTAGCATATACAGCGATGTTGAAGCTGTGTTCTCCACTCGCCATGTACTTGTATATTCACTACACTTCCCCTGAATACAACATCAGCCATGGCTTCCGGTTTTAAGAACTTCTGTTCGAGTGGGAATTACGAGAATTACGAGTTTTAAAAGGCATCGTTATATAAATATATGCCTTTTCACTTGTCCGATGTTTATGTAGAATATATATGCAATTTAAAAACACCAGTGAAATATCTTGACACTGGGACTTTAAAAACCTCTTCCAGGTAATTATGCACCGATCTGAAATGCAGTGAATGAATCACAGAAAAGGGCGCAGGTTTTTACGCCCAGCTCCGTGCTTCACTATCTCAAACACACGTCTGTCAACCCAGTAGTGCAGGCTGAAATAGTGGCTGTTCAACAAGCCAAAGCTGAGCTCAGACCAGACAGGAGCAGCTTATGCTGGAATACACAACTAATTCAACCGGACCCACTGGACTCAAGACAATCAAATGGAGGTTACCCAAAAAATATACAAAAGCATCATCAAAAAAGAAAGCACTTGGATTTGTTTTTTTACATTTTAAGGGCAGGTTCAATACAATACATTTTCCTCTTGATGGATTGGTATCCTCAACTCAGCATCTTATTTTGTGTCATATTTTTTAAGTTGGTCAATGGTAATGATGACCTCATGAGGACCGAGGCTACTCCTGCTACTCAAAAACAATTTAAAAGCCCTGAATAAAGCCTTTTCTTAGAAGGTATATCCACAATTTGCTGTGGCATGATTTATATACATAAGTGAGATTTTCTTCAATCTGTTTCAAATAATTTTTTTTAAAGATATTTTGGACTGTCAACTGTCCATATATCACACACAACATAACATAGGACCTTTGTTTTATACAGGCAAATGGACACTCACCCGCTGGCCAAATGGGAGTGAAACTCCTAACAGGTGAGTTGAACTGATATCCGCTGGTTCGCATTGGCGAGTAGCCAATAGAATCTCGCAGAATCCATAAAAAGTGGAAAACGATGTTGTCACGTTCTCAAACATGGGCGCCATCATTATTGCTGCTGGCAATTAAGCCTTAAAATTTTGGATTTTCCCATCGTATACAATGTACTTTAAGTGTGCAAAAAATCTGAGGAAGTTTACCGATGCTAACAGCTAGCTTGTTGTTTATAGAGTTGCATCCCTTGGTTAAGCAAAGCAAGGTATTTAGCGTTATTTGTATTAGAAAGAGATTTCTGTTAAAATTAAACTGTTTGAGTGCATATTTTTTTTTTCTCCGTAAGGTGTTAAAAATTTAAGCTATATGCTTATATATTCACAACTGCATGGTTTTGAGAAAGTTTATGTCTATATTTTATGTCTATGGGATAAATTTATGTCTTTGTTGATATATTTGCTTACAAAGCAGCAAAAAAAATGTAATTTGTATTTATTTTTTACCCTAAGCTGCTACACTAAGCAAAGCCCAGCATATTAATAAAGTATGTGTTTTGCACAATGACTCATGGGAGTTGATGATAAACCTGAATGGTTATGTACAGTGTATATACGTTATGGCTTCGCTAATGGAACAAAAAATGGCTCCCAAACAGGACAAACCCGGAAAGTATATTTTATAGGCTAGTTTTATACTTACATTTTATAGTTTCACAAACTACTGGTGTGGGCCGATTTAATTAAATAAACCACTCAGTATCTACAAGTATAATTGCAATCATTAATGCATAAAAGGTTTACAATAAAACAAAACAGGAAGTGAACTGTGCGTTTAATTTTTGTGTCCACTCATTCAGACATTAAAGTAGGCATGCCTTGCGGATTCCCCACAGATTTTCAAAGAGTGTTGTTGTTTAGTTTCGTAAACATAATAATAGTCTCTCCTTTTAAACATTACTTACATAATTAAGTAACATAACAACTCAGCCACCTAACATATTTGTTGTCCATGATAAAAAAACAATGATGGAAAACTAATGGGAATCACCCTAAATTCTCTACCTGATTAGAGATTACATACAATACTCTCGAGCCCACACTTGAAGTTCACAGAGTAAACAGCTTTGAGAGTAGAACATGCGGTTTGAACTACTTCCGTCAAGCCAGTTGAACGTGGTTGGGCTTTTTCCTGCTGGATTTTTGTGGACAAAACGTAAGTACCCAACACAAATTTGTAATCTGTATAAATGTAATTAATTCTTCATATATTTGCAACTTTTCATTTGTAATATGTATAAATCTAATTAATTCTTCCTATATTTGCAACTTTAAATCAGTAACCATGTTTGTTATTTTGGTGTCCGCAGAAACTTACTGGAGTTGTTTACATGTATTTCACAGATGAAAACACAAAATTACCCAGTTTAGGTTAAATACCATCAAATTGTGACCTAAACTGCACTGGTTATTAGTTTGTTTTTAGCAAGATTATGAACCATTTGTTCAAAGCGTTAAACATTTAGTTTTTTTTTGTTAAAATCTGTTAACCTATAATGGGTTTATAAGGTATAGGATCTTAATGCTTAAAGGTTAAGCTACTGACTTAAAAGGCAGTATGTATATTGTTCCACAAATATTGTACTCCTTGGATACCATGTAAAACTTACATAAGTAAAGGTCAAGTAAGGTCAACCATGGGATCCGCTAGTGGCACACTTCAGGCCGTGCGCAGGCATGGCCTGAAGATAGCAAGATGGACAAGCAAGACAATAAAAACTGGGAGTTAGAGGACAGACGGGACTTCACTTGTTCACTGGTTGCAAAGGAAAGGCAGTTTGGACTCAGACTCAGAGAGATCACTTCCTGGCTCTGTGCAGGCCAAGTTGGAACAGGTAGTGGGGCTGACCTCTAAGAATATCCCAAAAGAGAAGCACACATAGTACACCACATGCACTTATACTTAGAGCAAATTTGATCTCAGGACTTTATAAATAGCAGATTTTAAAATTAAAAAAGCATGTTAAGGAATAGAAAGAGGAGAGAAATGTACACAAGAAAGCAAGTAAACAAATGATTCAGACACAAACCACACCTGTTATGGTTGTAGCCACACCTGAATCATCGTCCCTACCCTGGTGTATGCTGCGCCTGGTTTATGCTGCGCCTGCACACTAGAGCTAATGCCAGTAGCCCCATCTTATCCATACCCATTTACATATTAAATAGTGGTTCACCCCATATGAACAGAGGCAGAGGACGAAGCCTGTGATCACTCATCTTACAACACAGACTTTTAAACATTAGTTTTTATACTCACCAGAGTGTCCTGTGAATCTCATGGGCAGAGATATTCTCACAAAGACTTTTGCTTCAGTGCGCTGCTCTTCCATTGGAATAACAAATAATATTTCCAGATGGAAGTAAACACAGTTGCTCTTCTTCAAGCTCGTCTCTGATGATGATTCAACTCCCTGAAGCTGATCCTGCATTCACTCTTTCTGTTGATGTATACTGGATGAGACTAATAACGACTGGCCCTGATACTCCTAATGTAGTTCAGGCCTATAGACTTTGGCAAAAATAGATTATGACCCAAGAAACGTTCACTGACCCAAATGACCCCTATCATTGTACACTGAACTATACAATAGAGCTGGATGTAATGTATGATGATGCATGGCAAGATGGTATGGAAGGGCACATAGAAGAACTGAAATTTTTCTGACATTTTTATTTTAAAAACAGGTGTGGCAGCAGCTGTAACACTTACGGATGTACAAGCAGTTTTGTATAAACAGATTACAGATTTCTGCACCACATGTCACCCTAGCTATAGCATATGGTGAGGAAGCTACAGCTCTATCACTGATTGGTTACACTACTCACAATCGATTTAGATGTAGCACATCACACATAGTTTTAGCACACCTTTTTGTTTTGAACATGTACAGTTAGGTTTCATGGTAGAGAAAATACAGATTTTCCTGACACTGAACTCATACTTTCAACACTTCCAGAGCATTTATCGCTATAAAGTCAGTAGAAAGAAACTGCAAGTGGCTCGGCCACAGGTAAGGTTTTTAAGCCACTTGATTAGTTCAGCTAATACAACACATACAGCTTAACGCAGAGCATTGATCCTTAATCATCCCAAACCACACACAGTCAGGGAAATTATGTTTTTCTTGGCCTTACAGGGTATAGCCGAAACATTCCAGACTATTCTACAGACACTGCCCCATCATGCCCTCTCATAAATAAAGCAGAAGCCATAAATCTGTCAGCCCTCCATTATCTGGACACTCGAAGTCTAAGCTGTGTTCGTGCAAACAAGATGATTTATGGCATCAGCTGTGGCACTTTCTCCTCCAGACTACATACCATTGTTCCATTAAGATGTTTTCTGAAAAGAACGGACATGTTAACGCTGTCCTTCAGAAAGAGGGGGAGGATGGAATAGCCTCCAGAAAAGTTTTGATATGCTATAGTTCAAAATTAGACAATACAGAGACTCTCATGTTCTGATCAAACATATGAAACATATGATTGAATTAAGTGATGCTGTAGACCTCCCACAAAAGTTGGCAATAGTGAAATGCAGGAGACATCAGAAAAAAAAACATTCATTGTGCAGGGACATCAGAAGCTGATGCAAAAAAAAAGAAAGAGGCAGGAGAATATGAGGGACAAGTAAGTAGACGGATGGTGACAGATAAGTAAGTGAGAAGCAAGGACTACGGTTGATGGAGGAAGTTATTAAAGAACTTCAGCAAAAGGCAGGAAGGTATGAGCAGTTTAGATGGACACAGAAGTTAGCAACAGAAAAATATTTTGAAGAAGTTTAAGTGGTGGCAGTGGGAATTTATTCCAAGATATGGATTTCCTAGCTTAAACAGATCTGATAATAGTTTACACTTAGCTAACAAACATTTGTTCTTACCTACCAGGGTCAACAGTATAAATAAGCTTGGTTACTGTTCAGCACCAGATACCTACACCACCACCGCGTCAGGGATGTACCAGCCACCTTCCCACATGTGGAGACACAACGTTCCGGCTGCGTCAGTCTAGGGTTCACAGACAGCTGGCTACATGGAGCATGCAGCAGCCAGTGCAACCACAGTACCAACAGCAGCAGCCTCAGAACCAGCAGCTTCCTCCTCCTCAGAGTGGGTTCCAGCCTCCTCCTCATGTGATGCACCAGCCAAGCTGGGTATCTGTATCTGCTACTCTCTGTTCAGCAACCCAGGTACTGAACCAGAGTCCCAGCACAACCACCACTCAGACTCTGTATAACATCCCTGGACTCTCAGGAGTGCTCAACCTGTCCAGTGCTCTTGATGCTGCAAGCATCCTATCTGGGGAGCTGTAGGGCACATCCTGGTTGTCATTGGGAAGAGGCTCAGGGTCAGGGAAACCTAGGGTACCAGCTTCAATGCATTCTTTCAGCTCACTTTCACTGTAGGTCTGTGCATCTGATACTGATCCAGTACCACTGACATCTGCCCAAATAAATTTGTGGTCAGCATCAACAAGTGTCAGCAGAACAATGGAGTAGAATCCTTTGTAGTTGAAGTACAGGGACCCACTCTTTGGAGGACAGCGACAGGCCATGTGCTTCCCATCAAGTGTCCCACATGTAAGAGGAAAGTTCCAGCTTTGAAAAAACTTGTCAGCTATGGCACGCCAACCATCAGGAATACTTGGGCAAACCATTACCTCATCCACGTATTCGTCAATGATAGCTTGACAGACTTCTCTGACTACTTAGGGACTGGGTGTTGTGAGGGACCCTCCATCCAAACTTCATCAAGACACTTGTTATTACCTGAGGCAAGGTGACGCAAAGTCAGGGCTAGCTTCAATCCAGGCTCAAGCGGATCTCTGAAGAAGGTGTAATGCTTGGTTATTCTTGGACCCACTCTGGCTAGCAGCTCATCGAACACTGTTGGGGGCATATGCAGGAAGTTGGTGAAGGATGTATGGTTCTCGTTACAGAGTTCCACCATAAGCTTGTCATACATGCCAAACTGCCATTGCCTCCCAATCCATGGTCTCACCCAGTACCTTCTCCTCCATTCAATTCTTCTTCTTCTCCTGGCTCTGTTGGCACACAACTGGTACAGGATCAAATCAATAATGGCCTGTTGATGTTCAAGGACACCTAGTACATACTCTCGCCTCAGCCTTGTGGGATGCTTCACCTCTCGGATGACATGGAGTCTTGAGGAGAACTGACTGGTTCCTTGTTTGAACTCCATTTATATACCAATCCCCCTTAACGCTGCCAATACGTCCAAATTACGCTACCTATAAGTTAGAAAGACGTTCAGTATAAGTTCCTTGGTCGTCTGGAACACATCAGATACATCCACATACATCAATATAAGTTGGAGAATTTGATATAAGTTAGCTATAAGTTTCTGATACATTCGGGATAAGTTACTAATAAGTTGAATATAATGTCTAGCGTACTGTGAGATGGCGTACCATCAGTTATACCAACGAATGAATAGTGTGTTGGCAGCATTCGCAATTTATGACCAACGATAATCTAACTTATGCAGCAGACCATCCCCAACAGTCGATCACGTGACATATAAAAAGCTGCCACTCACTGATTCAAATCAGATCCACAGTAGACATTGCAGTATCAACATCTTCGTCATGCCAAAGAAATCGTACTTCAGCGACATTGTAAAATCTCACAGCAGCAGCATAGTCACTGTCATTAATAAGGGCAAACAAAAATTGTCACTTTATATTTTAATGTCCATTTCAGAGTGCCGTCATTCCTTAATTTCCTCACATGGCGTACAGCAGTCAACCGTCAACCTGAATATGAAACACAACTACCTTAGTTCAGGGTCTGATATAAAAATTAAGCTCATTAAATTATTTTTTTCACCTGGTTAATATGATTTCTGCTCCGTAACTTCACTGCACAGTGGCTCCATATCAGGGTTGTAAGATGTCACTTTCGTTTTCATGCAGGATTGCTCTCATCTGTGAGAGGTGCGATGTATACTTTTGATGTTGTTCATGATGGAAAAAACTTGCTGACACAAGTTTGACAGAGAAGTTTGTATGTGCCCCAAGCACATAGCAAACCATTTCAGCACCAGACAGCCACCGGACTTTGTTGTGCAGCCAGAGATCGCAATACCTAATTCCATAATGAACAGAACTTTATTTTCGAAATGTCTTTCAACGTTTGATTTTCTTTTTCTAATTTAAATCTTTCTAATCTAATGTCCAATTCTTATTTCTCACCACACATTAAGCATGCCGGTAAACTAGTTTTGTCAGCAGTGAAAGCAAATGAATCTGTCCCCGATGCATTCAACGTTCCTTTTTCTTCTGAAACTTTTTTTTCTTCATAGATTGCTACCTTACCGGCGTCAAAAGGAGTCACTTGTCTGGTGGCAACATAAGCCACGGGAGCCACAGCAGAGGGAGGAAAGAGCCACATGCGGCACCGTAGCCGCGGGTTGCCAAGCTTTGCCCTAAACGCTGCCAACACATATTCGTTGGTATAAGTTATATGTTAGTTCAAAGTACGCTAGACATTATATTCAACTTATGTGCAACCTACAAATAACATGTGAACGATCGCATAACTTACCTACAACTTATGGCAACTTATCTACAACTTATAGTCAGCGTATGAGGAAAGCATGAGCCATACGCTAGCATACCTCAAAAATGTTGTGCATGCACAAAATTTTTCTGTGAGCTCTCCATACTATGACGTATATCAGCATGCTGTAACTTACATAAAACTTACCCATTACTTACTCAACGTATGCCAGCATATTCGCCAAACTTCTCATACATTGGCACGGGCTGGCTAAATCGTTAATGTGTGACAGGGGCTTAAATAAACCTTAACAGAAAATAGAATGTTTTCAATTGATCAAGGCTCGATCCTTGTTAGCACAAAAAAAAACAGGCTGATAAACAACAGGGAAAACAGGCAAAAGGTTCTAAGCGTACAATGTGCAAATCACAGAGTGAGCAAGGAGCAAATGGTGGGAAGAGAAAAGAAGGCAGCATGCCAAAATGACTCCCGAACAAAAAGACAATGTAAACAAAAAAAGAAGAGAGAGTTATGCAGCTAAAAAGGGGGCTGTTTCAGCCACATCAACCTTGAAGACAACCTCACAAGCAACCTCACAGACAAACCCACCTTTAACCCCACAGCCTTGACGCTCTGCTAATGCTCTGCAGAAAGCAACATCAAGAGTTAAAGGAGTGCCTAAAACCACATTTAAAAAGGCAGCCTCCTATAACAAAGAAAATGATTCAAGAACATGTCAGGGGTGACAAGTACAGAAAACAACTAGATTTCATGGAAACAACTATCGCAACTATAAGAGAGAAGGTTTGCAGAAGAAAAGGAAAGGAGTTTTTGGTCACAAAAACATAGTGTAATAGCGAACTCAATGGCTTCAGTAAAGATGCAATGTGCAGTAATTTTGGGAATAGGAAGAAAGGCTCTAAGAAGACGCTTTGCCAGCACTAGCACAAGAAACAAGATGAGATCAGATTGCTTGTCTGAAGAAACAAGAAGGCAGGTGCAGCAGTTTTGCGAAAGAGGTGATAATTCTCGAGAACTGCCCCTATCAAGAACTGTTCGCAAAGATGGACAACCTCAGAGAATATTGGAAAGCTCACTAATAGGTCTCCACAAAATATTTTACCAGAGACTGTCAATGCAAAGCTCTTCTTCTCCATGTTCAAAAAACCTAAACCAACAGACTGTAAACCAATGACATTACACAAGCATGAGGACTGTTTATGCGAGTATTTCACTAATATAATATTTAAGCTCAAGTCCTTTCAAGCTCAAGTCAGTGAATCTCTTCCAGCAGACAAATATGAATTGTCCTCTGCCACACTTTGTGACAGTTAAGATCTCCGATGCTTGGAAAGAAAATGTCCTGAGAGTAGCACACACAAGTTTTTGGAACCCTTGAAGTTAGAAAATGAGACGAGCAATCGCGCACAGTGGCGGAAATGTGACACCGGAATCATACTAGTCAACAGCAAAGAGACAAAGAGGCTGATCAAGAAAAGAAAAAAAAAGATACATTTGGTGAACTTGTGAAAGAGCTAGAAACAGAGCTGAAGCCATTTAGTCTGCATCTGTCAATGCAACATGGCAACATTAACAATACCAGAGAACAGAGAAAAACCTGCCAGATGGCACACTGCTCCTTTGTAGTGATTTTGGAGAGAATGTCAAAGTTTTGAATCAGGACGAAGCCCAGGTCCAGTTGGTCCAATGTTCAAGTCACGACACATACAACCATAGCTACTTACAAGTGTCCTGAAGTTGGATGTGACAAATTCATTACAGATTCTTTCATTTTCATGACCAATGACAACAAACATGATTCATATTCAGTATATCATTTTCACACTTCCGCAGTTGGCTTTCTGAAAAGGGAATGTATTCCATTCAAAAGAATAATTAGGTTCAATGATGGTGCAGCCTCACAATACAAGAATAAAACATGTTTTAATGATGTATAATTTGGTCATTGAGGATATTGGTTGTACAGTTGAAAAACATTTTTTGGGTTCTTTACATGGGAAACGACCATGTGAAAGAGAGATTGGTGTATTTAAAAAGCAGTTGTGGATTGCTGTCTTAGCAAGACAGACATTTGTATCAGGTGCAAAAGACATGGTAGGGTATGGCCAGGAAAAGCTGTCAAAGCCAAGAAAAGGTAAAAGCTGTCAAGATGCTGAACATGTGAGGAGGGAATTTGTTTTAGTACCAAGATTTTCTAGGACCATAGAAGTTTCACAAGCTGAGAAACGGTGTTCAGAAGTACACAATTAAGAAAATTGCTTGAATTATATATACTACTTTAATTGGTTCAGTCAAACAGACATTTTGTCTGAGTGTCAGCATTAGTAATACTTAGATATTTTAAATAATTACAGCATTAATAATTTTGCCAAAAGTTTATTTATGTACAAATGTATGTGTTATGTACAAATGTATGTGTAAATTATAAATGCAGTTGCTTATATTCATTATATTAAAAGTGTGCACACTTATCCACACAGTGCTACACCAGTTGATTCACTGGAAGACCAACTTCTGCCACGCTTTGAAACTGTCATTGAAAATGAACACTTTTCCATGAAGCCCTCCCTGATAATGATGATAAAGATGATGAACATGAGCTGATGGACTTCATTTCCAGCATCAAGTGTGGTGACCCACAGGAATCACTGGAAACACAAATACTGCCACCTTCTTTATGTTAGTCAACATTTCTCCTATAGTATCTGAACAAAGTTCGTTAGGAGATACAGAAATGCACTCTGTCCACCTGGCTGCTACCACATGTCAACCAGGTACAAATTCATAGGTATTTAGTTTCAGAATATATATTTGCTTGTAGACTAGGAGAATCTGGAGTGTCTGTAGCACCAGTTTCTTTCTAAATTTTCGACTTCCTATGAAATAAAGTAATTCAGCATTCAATTTGTAAAATTAGCATAGATTATGGGACACGGGGCCCACTAGCAGCTGCGTGAGTAAACAAAACTGCTAGTGTTGAGAACTTTTAATACAACAGTAATATGTGTTGGTAAAGTGAAAAGTTGAGAATTAGTAGTTAAAGAGTAAAGTTTGCAGTCTTGGTCTGTGCATTTTCATCTAGAATATCTGTAGAAAATCCATGTAGACATATTGAAAGATATCACAAAAAGCATGCAAATAATCTTTTAAGGAAACAAAACATGGAAAAGCATTCTTAAAAATAGGAAAAATAAAAACACATACCCAAACCAATTTCCCAATTTTTCAGAGGAAAAAAAAATACTTACCTTTTCTTTACAAGTGTGTGTTACCTTACATTTAGTTTAAAAGTGTTATTTTGTTTTCAGCAGATTTCCCAGTTCAGCCACTGGTAGAGCACCAGCACCAGAACCCATGCCAACAACTGAGGTGCTGCCAGCACCAGAAGCCCAGCGACCAGTAGAGGTGTTGCCAGCACCAGAACTGCTGCTACCAACTGAGGTGTTGCCAGCACCAGAAGCCCAGCCACCAGTAGAGGTGATGCCAGTGCCAGAACCACCGCCACCGAGGTGCTGCCAGCACCAGAAGACCAGCTACCAGTAGAGGTGTTGCCAACTCCCAGGCCAGAACCAGAAACCCAGCCTTTATAGTGTTTATTATTCATTATCTATATTGGTTTATTATAAAACAGACAATAAAAGTTTGTTACCACTCAAACAGGTACATATACTATAAATTACAATAGGTATTATATTAATAATTTTGCCTAAAATGTATAAATGAATTGAACTGTGACTCCCGCTTTTCAAGTGGATCATATATAATGGTTGCTGGCTCACCAAATTTACCAGCTGTTGTGAGCAAACCAACTTAAACATATTCAACTGTTAATGACTTTAATCTGCCCTCAAGGGTGCTAAAGACTTTCTACACCTACACCTGAGAGCATTCTGATGGGAAATATCACAGTACAGGCAAGCTCTCCAGAGGGTGGTGCGATCAACAGAGCATACCATCCGTATCAAACTTCCAGACCTGGACACTATATACAGCAGGCAGTGCTGGACCAAAGCCAGGATGAAGGACCTCAGCCATCCCAATAATGGACTCTTCTCTCTGTTGCGGTCAGGAAAACGTTTCCGTTCCTTGAAGGTAAACACAGGGCGAATGAGGAGGAGCTTCTTCCCGCAGGCCATTAGGGCCCTCAACCAGAACACCTAGTACCTGGACTTTATAGACCTACCCTACACATGATCATCATATTCTACCTCAGCTGATTGGTACACACACAAATTGCACTCTCTGTATACCTAGCACTACTCTGCACACACAACAACCACACTCACTGGACATTTTTGTGTGCATACTGCACTGACACTTTACATACGGTATTATTTATCTCACTACAGTTATATTTGACCTTTAACTATTGTTGTTAAAGAAATAAAAAACTTTAAATTTGAATGGTTTGTTATCACAGGTTACCTTTTATTAAATTATTATTATTATTATTATTATTATTATTATTATTATTTAAATATGAATTATTTTTCTGTCCTCTTGAGTATTTGTTGTTTTTCCTTGTTGGAATTAAATGTATTCAGTTTTCCCTTGATTAAATTAAATGTATTCAGCCTAACATTTAAAATTATTCATTTGTCATTAAAGGCCAGTGATATGTCGCCTCCAAGATTCACTAAGCTTTTGTTAACCAATATACTTACATGGCATGCACTCTTACCAAGAGAAGTGAATTAGCTTTAGCAAACTTTGATTAAGGTGAGATAATATACAGTGCCTTGCAAAAGTATTCACCCCCATGGCATTTTTCATGTTTTGTTGCCTCACAACATAAAATTAAAATGGATTGTTTGAAGGTTTGCATCATTTCATTTCATTTACTTTGAAGATGTGTTTTTTTTTATTAGGAAACAAACAACATATAGGACAAAATAACAAAAAACTTCAGCATGCATAACTATTCACCCCCTAAAGGCATTACTTTGTAGAGCCACCTTTTGCGGCAATTACAGCTGCAAAGATAAGTCTCTATGAACTTGCCACATCTTGCCACTGGGATTTTTGCCCATTCCTCAAGGCAAAACTGCTCCAGCTCCTTCATGTCAGATGGTTTTCACTTGTGAACAGCAATCTTCAAGTCTGACCACAGATTCTCAACTGGATTGAGGTCTGGGCTTTGACTAGGCCATTCCAACACATTTAAATGTTTCCCCTTAAACCCCTTATGCTTCGGGTCATTGCCCTGCTGGAAGGTGAACCTCCATCTCCATCTCAAATCATAGGAAGACTGAAACAGGTTTTGCTCAAGAATATCCCTGTATTTAGCACCATCCATCTTTCTCTTGACTCGGATCAGTTTCCCAGTCCCTGCTGCTGAAAAACATCCCCACAGCATGATGGTGTTCTTGGGGTGATGGGATGTCCTTGGTGGCCAAAAAGTTACATTTTAGCCTCATCTGACCAGAGAACCTTCATCCATACATTTGGGGAGTTGCCCACATGCCTTTTGGCAAACTCAAAACATGCTTTCTTATTTTTTACACTAAGTAATGGCTTTGTTCTGGCCACTCTTCCATAAAGCCCAGCTCTTTGGAGTGTACGGCTTATTGTGAATGCATGCACAGTTGGTGTGCAGCCCTCTCTTGGCAAGTTTGTTGTGGTACTATATTCTTTCTATTTGAAGATGTCGGATTTGATGGTGCTCTTTGGGATCATGAAAAATTTGGATTCTTTTTAAAAACCCAACCCTGAAATGGTACTTCTCAACAACTTTGTCCCTGACTTGTTTGGAGAGCTCCTTGGTCTTCATGGTGTGATGCCTCTTGCATAGTGGTGTTGCAGCCTCTGGGGCCTTTCAGAAAAGGTGTGTTTATACTGACAGATCATGTGACACTTAGATTGCACACAGGTGGATTACATTTCACTAATTATGTGACTTCTGAAGTTAATTGGCTGCACCAGAACTTTTGAGGGGGCTTCATAGCAAGGGGGTGAATACATATGTACATTGCCCATTTTCAGGTTTTTATTTTTAAAAACTCATATATATATATATATATAGCCCCCCCCCCCCCTCATTTCACTTCACTAACTTAGACTATCTTGTGCAGATCCATCACATAAAATTCAGATTAAAAACTTTTAAATTACAGGTTGTAAAGTGACAAAATAGGTAAAAAGCCAAAGGGGGAGAATACTTTTTCATGGCACTGTAGCTCACCTTGGATTTTCAAATGACAATAACTGCTTGCAGAACAAAAGCTAGGTTACTGCAAGAAAAACTATTCTTTTTAGCAGACTATTAATAAAAGTTGTCCAGTGTATCCCCAAAGTTTACATCTGATGAATAATTATCTGATAGCAAAGTTAAAAAGATATTTAAACACTTTGAAGTGATTTTTATTTAATTTATTATTTTCCTTTGAGGTCATCGATACACCAAGTAAATTGCAAAAAGATGAACATCTTGGAGTCTGGATCCAGTACTTGAGAAGGAAATCCAAACACCACTGGCTTCTCAGTGATAAAGCCTGTTCCAGAACGTTGTGTTCTTGGCTCGAGACTTTATTACAGATTTGACAGACTTTAATCTGTTTTTTCTCCTCAGACTTTATAATAGTTATTGAGAGTTGTACTGTTCAGCAAACTTGTGTTTCTCATGTTTATTTGCATTTTTTGCTTATTACTGCAGCCAGTTTGATATCAGAAGAGTAGCTCATAATCCGTCATATCATTAATGAGTATAGTAATGTTTATTTTCCATTATTTGTGCAAATGTCATGGTGGATTTGCATTATTCGAAATTAATTCATGCACTATTGCAATCTGTTTAAAAAATATTTTTTTTCAAAAAAAGACAACTATTAATTGTGTATGCATACATTGTGAGATTTCAGACAGATCAATCTTATTTAGTTTTACATTTACTTCCACTACTTTTTATATGCTTTTATCAGTGTGATAACATATTGAAAAATTCCTCCAAAATGAAATTTGGATCCCATACATTGTTTTTGTCTAGTTGACTTGCTGACTACAGATTCCATAATCTTCTGTTTCAAGATGTTATGTACATGTACATACAATAAAATTCACCTCTTAATCTGAATCCCAAGGTCCTACTGACCTGAGGGAGCCTGGTGTGGACATGTACTGACACAATGTAGACCATTCACTATGCAACTATGTTGCCAAAGCAGGTTAGCATGCAGCAAAGTGTGACTTGGGAGCCAAAGGGTAAATAAAAGAAAATACAAGAAAGTATACTACAGTGACAATGTAAAACATGCAAAAAAAAATTTAGACATGTATTTATAGATTGTCACGCCCATGCCTAATTCTCACCCTGACTCTCACGACCCGCTGTTTCCACTCTCCAGTGTTAATGATTATCACCTGCACCTCGTTCCCCTGCATTGATTAGATCCCCTATTTAACCTCCTACTTCACTCCGTCAATTTTTCTAGCCTCGTTGGAGCTGTGAGTTGTCTAATCTACTCTGTATGTCATCTCCTTGCTGTCCGGAAGGGCGCTGCAATGGGCCGAAGGGTAGTGGAGGCAGTCTGGACCTGTGGTCTCCACATACACCAATTTCACCGCCCACTTCCGAGAGGTTTTCAGCCGGCCAGAGGGAGAGTCCACCAACAGGAAGAAGCTGCATCGTCTTCGCCACGGAAAGATTCGGGAATACGCACTGGAGTTCCGAACCCTCACTGGGCTCAGTGGGTGGAAGGAAGCGGACTTGGATACCCATTTCTGTCCGGTCTTGAAGCCATTGTTCCGGCTGCAGCTCGCTCCCTATGATGATTCCCTGGGGCTGTTAAAGGTGATTAAGCTAGCCATCCGTGTCGCTCATTGGCAGAGAGGATGCTTGGCTGAGCTGCAAGGGCCTGCCTTTTCTGCGGAGGTGCAGGAAAAGCAGGCCCTTGCAGCTCGGCCAAGCATCCTACTTCCACATGCTCTTTCTGTTAACACCATCCAGTGGGCCGCAAAGGATCAAGAGATGCCTCGTCATCGGCCCACTGGAAAGATCCTCCCTCAGCCTGTCCTTTGCTCCCTAAAGTCACTCAAGGGAATGGACCTCGTCCAACTGTCCAACTGTCTAACTGTCACGCCTGATTCGCGCCCCGACTCTCACGCCCACTGTTTCCATTCTCCAGGGTGTTAATGATTATCACCTGCACCTTGTTTTCCTGCACTGATTAGATCCCCTGATTAGATCACATTTTTCACGTACCCTTTATTCGACATTGTACATGTGTGAAATGGTTCGCATTCGCACAGTAGTCGTAATATTGTACACATAGCCTGCTTTCAAATGAGAGATAATCACCCCCCTTTTTACTTTTGTGGGAACAGAAAAGCATGTTCAAAACTAATTTTGGTCAACACTTCATTGTGTTATTGTTGAAAACAGCATAGGCAAGTTGATAATTATTTTGTACAAAATAATGGCAAAAAACAGTCAACAGGCGTTCCCTGTCATTTTTCTACATAGTGTGCAGGGTAGACTCTATACTGTACAGGGCATAGGCCCAACAGAAAGTGTGAAGGGATACCCACACAATGTTATAATAACACAGACTGCCTTTTCTCAGGTACTGTAGGCCAACTGTAACTGTAAATAGTTGTGATGATACATGCAGCACTTTGTGCGACTGTGGACACTGTAAGCGTGCTACATAAATAAAACTTTACAGAAGTGACTGCCTCTGTCACAAGCTCTCGTCAGCTTCACTGTTTGCATGGCTGCTATTTTTCTCATCAATGTGTTTGCTTTCACCCAAAAGCACACCCGGAGGCGAGATGAAAAGTTAAAGGCTTTTATTTAGTATGAGAGGGGAAGCAGAGGGAACCAGGGACCTGGGAGGTGAGGGAGGAATCCGTGTAGATGGGGCGGAAGCGCTGGACGAGCAATCCCGGAAGAGGGTCTGTCCGTGTAGCAGAGATGTGGCGGAACCACTGGATGAGCAATCCCGGAAGACAGTGTGTCCAAGTAGCAGAGAAGGGGCGGAAGCACTGGGGCTCGGAGGCGCTAGAAAAAAGCGAGCGCCCCAAGCCGCCAAAAGCCGCCCCATCTCTGTAAAAAAAACAAAAAGAGACTCTACGCAAGAAAACATAGGCAAAACTAACGCACTAGTGAAAGCAATCACCACAGTACCTCCCCCTCAACGGACGCCTTCTGGCGTTCTTCCAGGCTTATCCGGGTGCTCCAAATAAAAATCACGCAATACCGAGTCGTCCAGAATGAGTTTTCGTGAGATTCAGGAGCGCTTCTCCGGGCCATATCCCTCCCAGTCCACTAGATATTGAAAACCCTGTCCTCAGGGCCTGACATCCAATATCCTGGACATTGTGAAGGCAGGGTGGCCGTCGATGATCTGGGGGGGCGAAGGGGGTACGGTCGGAGGGCTGAGGTCACTGAAGGACACCGGTTTGATAAGAGATACATGGAACGCGGAATGGATGTTGAGAGAGTCCGGGAGCTTCAGTTTGAGAGCGGTGGGTTTGATGACTTTAATGATGGGGAATGGCCCAATAAAGTGGGGAGAGAGCTTACATGACTTAGTTTGGAGGGGGAGACTACGGGAGAAAAGCCACACCATTTGTCCCGGCTTGTACTCCGGAGCGGAGGAGTGATGAAGGTCAGCCAGCTGCTTGTTCCTCTCAGCCAATCGAGTGAGGGCTGCCTGGACGTTCCTCCACACTTCACGCATCGGCCTCACGTATTCTTTAACCGATGGAACCGCCACCTCCTGTTCTTGATCGGGAAAGAGAGGGGGTTGGAACCCGTAACACACCATGAATGGTGACATAACTGTGGCCGAACTAGTGTGGGCATTGTGGGCATATTCAATCCATGGGAGGTGAGAACTCCAAGACACAGGGTGGTTGGCAGCAACACAACGAAGGGCGGTCTCCAGGTCCTGATTGGCCCGCTCTGTCTGGCCGTTGGTCTGCGGGTGGTATCCTGAGAAGAGGCTGGCCGTCGCACCCACCGCCTTACAGAATTCCTTCCACACCAGAGACGAGAACTGGGGGCCTCTGTCGGAGACAATATCACTAGGAATGCCATGTAGCTTGAACACGTGGAGAACAAGGAGATTAGCAGTCTCAAGAGCAGAAGGCAGTTTAGGAATAGCCACATAGCACAGACTTGGAGAAACGATCAATGATAGTGAGAATGACAGTATTACCTTCAGAGGGTGGTAGACCCGTGACAAAGTCTACCATGATGTGGGACCAGGGGTGACTGGGGATGAGTAAGGGGCGCAACAGCCCAGCGGGGGGTTGATGGGAGGCCTTGCCCCTGGCACAGACAGAGCAGGCCAAGAAGAACTCCCGAACGTCCTTGGCTTGAGGAAAAGGAGGGTGCGGGTTATTCCAGGATGACAGGACAGCTTGCAGGAGTGCCTGGGAGCGGGCGGAATCCGGAACAAAAAGACGATTGGGCGGTCCGGTCTTGGGGTCGGGTTGGTCTTCCTGTGCCCTGCGCACGATTTGCTCAATTACCCATAAGGCTGCTCCAACAAGGCATGAAGGGGAAATGATCGAGTCTGATTCCTTGGAACTAGAGGGGGGGAAATAAAAGGCGAGAGAAAGCATCAGGTTTGGTGTTGCGGGTACCTGGGCGGTAGGAGAGGGTGCAGTTGAAGCGGCTGAGGAAGAGCGACCAACGGGCCTGGAGGGGGTTAAGGCGTTTAGCTGACTGTAGGTAAGCCAGATTTTTGTGGTCAGTCCAAATGATGAAGGGGATCTTGGAACCCTCCAGCCAGTGCCTCCACTCTTGGAGAGCCCAAACGATGGCCAGCAACTCTCTGTTTCCGACGTCATAATTTCAGCTGGGGAGAGACGACGAGAGAAGAAGGCGCACGAGTGGACCTTATTGGTCTCCGGGTTGCATTGGGAGAGGACAGCCCCAGCCCCTGTATCGGAGGCGTCTACCTCCACAATGAACTGGAGGGTAGGGTCTGGGTGTTTGAGGATGGGAGCCCTGGTGAAAAGAGACTTAAGCTGTGAGAAAGTGATGGACGCCTCTGGTGTCCACTGGAAGGGGGAACAGGTTGAGGTGAGACGTGTGAGGGGGCTGGCTACCTTGCTGTATGAAGCGGCGATAAAAGTTGGCAAAACCGAGGAAGCGTTGCAGTTCCTTATGAGTGGTGGGTGTGGGTCAATCAGTGACGGCTTGAATCTTGGAGGGGTCTGGTTGGAGCTGTCCCTTGGCAATTATGTATCCCAGAAAGTTGACTGAGGTGGAGTGAAACTCTCATTTCTTGAGTTTGACGAACAGACGATTCTCCAGAAGGCGTTGGAGGACCAGGCGAACATGTTGTTGATGTTCCTTGAGAGAGTGCGAGAAGATGAGGATGTCATTGAGATAAACAAAGACGAATCGGTTGAGTATGTCTCACAGGACGTCGTTCATAAGGGTTTGGAATACAGCTGGGGCATTCGTGAGACCAAATGGCATCACCAGATACTCGAAGTGACCGACGGGGGTGTTAAAGGCAGTCTTCCATTCATCCCCCTCCCTGATGCGGATGAGGTGGTAGGCGTTACGAAGGTCTAATTTGGTAAAGACTAATTTGGTAAAGGCATGACGGAGCGGCTCAAAGGCGGGGTTGATGAGAGGGAGAGGTGACTTATTCTTTACCGTGATGGCGTTTAGCCCTCTAAAATCGATGCACGGATGAAGAGACGAGTCCTTCTTCTTCACAAAGAAAAAGCCAGCCCCCAGGGGTGAGGAAGAAGGTCGAATGAGCCCAGTGGCTAGGGAATCCTTGATTTACGCCTCCATGGCTTCCTTCTCTGGACAGGACAGATTGTACAAGTGGCTAGAGGGTAAATAGCTGGATGGACCCTCTGTGATTACCGGAAATGATGAGGGTGACGGGGGCTGTTTGGTGGGTCACCAGGGAAATTATGTGGCCATCCAGGGCATAAACCTTCTTGAGAGAAGCAAGAGGCTCAAGGGGTAATTGGAGTTGTCTACTTAGTCCCTCATGGATGAAATTATCGTCGGCTCCCGAGTCGATCAGCGCGCGAATGGGGGCAGTGTTGTGATCCCAGAGGAGGCTAGCGGGAACCGACATGCGAGGAGAAGAGCTCGGGAGGGAAGAGGTCTGGCTCACCATCGTGCTCTTCGACCATGATGAGTCTTTTTTTGGTGTGGAGGGGCAGGAGGCGATGAAGTGTCCAGGAAGACCACAATATATACACAATTTGTTTGTCACTCTTCTCTGATGCTCTTGTGGGTCCAGTCGAGCTCTGCCTAGTAGCCTGGGCTCTTCCCGCACTGCAGAGGGGGTTATCGAGACTGTGGGATCAGGACAAGAAGAATGAGCTTGCACCCCCCTAGAAGGGGGTGGACCAGAGGGGACAGCCAACTAGCAGGGCCTACCAACTTGCTCTCGGTCTCTCTCCCTCAGCTGGTTGTTGACCCTGATGGCTAGGGAAAAGAGTCCCTTCGTGAAGATACCCAACAATGCGGATTCGTCCCACCCACACACATTAGCCAAGGTGCGGAATTTGATTGAATAAGCGGCAACCGACTGGGATCCCTGGGTTAGTGCCAACATCCGCCTAGTAGCCTTGCGACCCTTTACAGGATGGTCAAACACTCTCCTTAACTCCCGGGAAAACAAATCAAAAGAAGAAAGCACTGGGGAAGCATTGTCCCAAAGTGCGGTAGCACACTTTGCCACCTTGCCCCGTAAAGAGTTTATCACATATGCGATCTTAGCTTTATCAGTGGGATAACTCGAGGGCTGCAAGTCAAAAACTAAGCTGCACTTCAATAAAAATTGTCCACATAAACCTACATCCCCGGAGTATGGCTCGAGGGGGGGACAAAGGGCTCCTTGTGAGGGGGGGAGAGAGGCAGGAGGCCTAGGATCAGGGGGGTTACTTATAGGCAGGTTAATACTAGAGGGGTTGGGTTGGTGAGTCACCTGGGGCGTTTGGGAGGCAATGAGGGCAACCTGTTGGTGCAGGTTCTGAAGAGATTCCATAATGCCATGTAATATCTTGTCGTGCCGTTCAATGAAGATCCCCTGAGTGGAAAGGGCTGCTTTAACAGGATCCGGATCTGCTGAGTACATGACTGGCCAGAGTATTCTGTTATGGTTTGAACCCAGACGTGAGGTTGAACCCAAAAGCACACCCGGAGGCGAGATGAAAAGTTATTGGTGAACCGCTGGACGAGCAATCCCGGAAAAGAGTGTGTCCATGTAGCAGAGATGGAGCGGAAGTGCTGGGGCTCGAGGAGGCACTAGAAGAAAGCGAAAAACAACAGTCATAAATAACTGGACTGAAAAAAACACAAAACCGATGCACCCACGTAGTACTAAGCGAACTGGCCGAAATACCGTGTATGCTGCGAGAATACTCTGGCGCCGGAGAAGCCTCCCAACAGTGCTTAAATGCCGGTGGTGATTGCCGGAGATCCGGAACAGGTGTACAGGTGTGGGTGGAGCCCCAAGCCGCCGGAAGCTGCCCCATCTTTGTGAAAAACCAAAAAGAGACTCCACGCAAGAAAACATAGGCAAAACTAACGCACTAGTGAACACAATCACCACAGATGTAGGTTCTTGCCTGAGGTGAATTTGAAAGCTGTGCATTTGCATTTACATGTACACTTTCCACACTCTAATATTTTGTTGGATCACCTTTACTCTTGATTACGGTGCACAATCTCCATGGCACTGTTGCTTCAGTTGGTCGAGTCGAGGCTCAGCAACATTACATAGCAATAAAATGAAGTCAGCTGATGACCTGAATGTACTGAATGATCAGGTTACGTCCATTGATGAGGTAACCTGGTCATTCAGTACATTCAGGTCGTGCTGGAGAAGATGTTATGGAGTGGTTCGATTTCCCACTCATCAATTACGGATGTCAGTACTAAAAAATTTTATTAACTTAGGCTTAATTTACCACTGATGCAAAAATGTGCTGTGGGTTTAACCTAGAGCAATCCTAGGACTATTGTAATAAATCTGTACACTTCTGATCTATGACCCATACATGACCCATAAGGCATATGAAATTCGTATTTCTATTGTAACACAGATGTAGGACCTCATAGAGCATTGCACAACTGACGTTGAGAATTACCGATGGGACAGAAAAATTTTTGAACATGTACAAAAATCATCACACAACAGGTGAGTTTTGTATGACATGCCCACAACTCTCCTAGGAGTTTGCCCACACTTCTGTTGTGGACCTGTTATATACCTGCTGTGACATACGTTACAGTGGCTTACCCAGTCATCCCTGTAGTACGTCTATACTACAAGTATAAGAATGTGTAGTAAGTACACAACTTGGACATACTCAGCTGGAATCTTACCTGTCCTTTGATCCAGGTGTTTGTAGAATTAGCTAAATAGTAATTAACAAATTACTTTTAGTTTGACTAGGTTAAACATCTGTGCAACAGAAGCAATTTGTAAAGTGTACAACTTACCTCAGACGTCTATTTCACTTCAGACCGTCATTTTCTTTTCTGGTGTTATTTTCCAGGTGAATTATTGGATATCCTAGCATAAACGTAGTGAGGTACCTTTTCATAATACAGGTTTTATAGATCAGCTGAGTATGTTTCAACTATTTCCACAGGCATACTGAGTATTTCTTTTTGAAATTAAATGTCATTAAAAACCTTGTGACCATAATTTTCTACATAATTTTTATTCTGGTACCCAAAACTGGATTTTTGTAATATCGATAATTTTTAAGCATGTTGCCATCAAAAAACAACAAACAAAAGTGTCAAGAATAAGTTATGCACATCAGAAACAACAAAATAAAATGGCACCTGCCAAAATGAAAGTCACAAATGTCAGTATCAGGTCCGTTTGCGTTGATACAGGCGGTGATTTGCGGTGATACAGGTGGTGATTTGCGGTGATGCAGGTGGTGATTTGCGGTGATTTGTGATGATACAGGTGGTGATTTGCGGTGAAACAGCACGGCAATTTGCATTGATATGGGCAGTAATTTGCGGTGATATAGGTGGTAATTTGCAATAATACAGGTGGTGATTTGCGGTGAAACAGCACGGCGATTTGCATTGATATGGGCAGTGATTTGTGGTGATACAGCACGGCGAAACCGGTCCCGGGAGTGCTGTAACCGGATGTAGCGATCGTGTTCGGGAGTCGTCACTCTCTTTCGCCCTGGACGCGGCCTGTCATCAACTGACCCTGTCATGTTGTGGCGATCAATCAGGTTTCTGATGGTGGGTTGTGTACAGCCCATATGCCTTGCTACCTCACTGTAGCTCCACCATACCCATTGCCCGGAAACGTTGTTCACGTGATAGATGCGGCATTATGACGTGCACTAGCCTAACAATAGTGGACATTTTTGAGCCTTTATATAGACTTTCCAAATAACTCCTCAAATTATACACATTGTATACACACAGATACACTTTGTGTTTTGCTCAAACTGCATTTGGTCCACTTTTGCAAAGTGACCTACATGTGTGCAATGAAGCGTGACAAAATGACAACTCATCATTTTCTCAAGTGCCCGAGTACTATCATCAATAAAGCCACAGGATATACTCCCAACCCCCATACAAGTACAGATATACAGAAATAGCTCTGTCTCAAAGTTTTTAATGACTGTTAGTATAATATGGAAGTACACGTGTGACTTGACTTAAAACAAGCCTCCAGTGGTTGCAACATCAATTTCATTAAAATCAGCAATGTTTTTTTTTTAAGTCATTCCTGCCAAATAATAAAGTATAAACAGTGCTACACTGGAATAAAGTGAACTGATTGGTTGGCTATCTTGGGACAATAAACATTATCCACTTGGCATAATAAGCAACTACTAAATAAAATGAAGTATAATATTATCCCATTACCCTGGGGGCAGTACAGAAGCATTGGTTAGCACGTCTGCCTCACAGCAAGGAGGGCTTGATTTGAGTCTCAGGCTTCGTGAGGGCATTTCTGTTTGGAGTTTGAATGTTCGTGTGGGTTTCATCTGGGTAGTCCAGTTTCCTCCCATATTCCAAAGACATACACATTTGGTTAATTGCCTGTTCCAGACTGCCCCTCGGTGTGAGTGTGAATGGTTGTGTGGGTTGCCCTACACTGGTCTTGCAAGTTGTTCATGGTGGACCCCGCCTTTGCCACGCATTGGCTGAAATAGGCTCCAGCTTCCCCGCGACCCTAATAGGGTCGAATGTACAATGAATCATTGAATGAATGAATTCACTTGGGATAATGCTGGAATCAATAACAAATTAAAAAATAAACCCCAATAATATTTTTTAGTTTGCTTTTTTTATGTTTCTGTGTAGTATATCTTTAAAATACTTATCCACCTCAGACTCAGGTGTCGCATGTCTCGAGGACAATTCAGTGATATCCACCTAATCTGTTAAGCCTGATATGATGCATGTATTTAACCATGTTACTTGCTTTTCTACAAAATTGTAATCTTTTAAAAATTACTATTTCTCATCCTTTTCCTGATTTCCATTTTCATTCCACTGGTTGTAATAAATAATACGGATCTGGAAGAAAAGTTTCACTAAAGCAATGAGTCTATCCATTTCTTTTTAGACTTCCTCTCTGTATTCACAATTTGACATTTACCAAAGTCTCAGGAATTCCGAAAACAAACAGTTGTGGCATACTCCAGCACAGAACCCGGAACATCCAGACTCTGGGACAACAAATGAAATGGAAAAAGGAAAAAATAAGTTTTTTTGGGAAAGGCAAACCAGGAACCATGATGGTAATTTTTTGGCACACCTTTAAGCTGATCGGCGTCGAATAATCAGACAGTGAGTCAGTGGTTTTCAGGTCCGGACCTGTGACCTCCACATCTTCTTCTGATTCAAAAAGTAAGAAAAGTTGCAGTCAAAACAGACCATCGCTGCCATGACCACAGTGCAACAGGATCCCCGCTATGCAGGCTGGGCAAATAAACATGCCGCAAGAAGTCTCTTGGAATGCCACGGTAGTCCGTCATAAATCATGTAATTATCACGAGGGGGACGGATTCCCAGGATGTTTTTAGTCTAAATTACCTCCCGAGGAATCAAGCCCAGCGGAGAGAACAGCACCGTGGAATATTGGATGTTGTTCTTTCCTAAGCTTCCTCGTTCCAGAGAGTTTGTGGTTTTCGGTGTATTATCATCCTGTAAACTAGTCACACATCCATGAAACTATGGATCTTGATGATTGCACCAATATTAAAACAGTAAAACAGGCCCTTAGAAAAACCCTAAGGCTTACAGCGTCAAGCTGGAGCCAGGATTCAAGCCGTGCTTCTGTGGAACGTTTTCATGTCATATGACGAAGAAAATTACTATAACGCTTGGAGCACATCCAGATGTGCTCGAGTACAGACTCGAGAAGCATACAGCGAGCTTGTGGTTTTCATGCAGCAGGAAATGTACAGACATCGCTGGCTAAGAAACAGGCATCTCGTTTCCAAACACTGCTTTATTTCTTCCCATGTCTCCCTAAGATGTACGTTATTCCCTGCTGTGATTTCAGGTTGGACAAACACAGCTGGAGCAGCTGATGCCGATACACTCCCCCCCCAATTTTCTTCTGCAAATATAAATGGTTCTTGTGCTTAAAAAGAAAAAAAAAGACCAGCGATCTGTAACACATTGTCTTTACAGGACTGCGTAAAGTAAATATGAAACAGAAACGGTGTTGTTTCACAGATGTAAAATGTAACTATAAATGGATAACAAGTACAACATGGTGCTCTTTTAATAATAAAAAGAATGCAATCTGTAATACAGTGTCTTCAGACCATGCTATGAAAAAATAAAGTATGAAAGTAAATTTTAAACAGTTGTTATTCTCTTTGGGGTTAAAAGGTTTTTGTGGAGTTCTAACTTTCTAAAGAGGTTCTGCTTAGAATTTCAGCAAATAAATTCATGAATATTAGTGCGGGATTTCAAGAAAACATTTAGAATGTTACATATAACAGAAAAAAACAGGTATCGTTATTGCTCAACATTTCTAGGAGATTGTTTATTTTGTCTGTTTTTTTTTACTATAAACTTTTTTGTCCTATTTTCTGACTTCTGCAGGGTTTATTTTGCATAAAATGAAACCTTACAGATTGTATGTCAGTAAAGAAAGAAGTGTATATATAACAAAAAAATACAAATACAAAAAAAAATGTGTTTATAATTTATGCCCGGGAACGGTGCCATTTGATTGGTCTGCTTTAGAAATTGAAAAACATTATTATTTATTCAAGAGCTTTTCACATTTCTAAATGGAGGAAAGCCATCAAGTAATTTTTGGTATTGCATCATTGGTATTGGATAACCAAATTATTGCATTAGTGCCATCAGTTAAGTTGTATTATTATTGCATGACTGGCAACATAGTAACTTTGAAAATATTTTGAATGAACAATAAATCAATTATAGAATTTGGCTTTCATATGATATGAAGAATTATTTAGTCTTGAATGCATTTGGCCTCAGTGGATAACAACCGCTCGACTGAATAATACTATAATATCATTCTTTGCCTTATTAGATAATTTGTTATTATTCCAAGTGGATAATTCTTGAATTAAAATGATGTACACTCAGTCACTTGGTGCAGGCGGTGTCATCGTTATCGCACTTTGAAGGTGCTGAATCACTTGTGAATAACATGTGTATTTTATCATCCATGATCGGTTTATTTTGGTTGAAGATAAAGGTTTCCTGGTGAAACCACCCTAGCTCATGGGCTTAATATCTCTTATTCACCTGTTTTTCATCTTGTTTTGGTTCTGTGTCTATTAACAATAACAATACCCCCTCCTTGAATCGCCACCTTATCGTGGCGGAGGGGTTTGCATAACCTAATGATCCTGGGAGCTATGTTGTCAGGGCATTAAGCACCTGGTAGGGTCACAAAAGGCAAACAGGTCCTAGGTGAAGGTCCAGACTAAGTGCAGTTCAGAAGACCCCTATGAGAGAAAAAAATGCATGGACTCAGCTTACCTTGCCCGGACGTGGGTTACCAGGGTTCCCCCCTGGAGCCAGGCCTGGGGTAGGGGCTCAAAGGTGAGCGCCTGGTGGTCGGGCTTCTGCCCATGGAGCCCGGCCAAGCCCAGCCTGAAGAGGAGACATGGGTCTGCCCTCCCATGGACCCACCACCTGTGGGAGGGGCTATAGGGATCGGGTGCAGCGTGAGCTGGGTGGCAGCCAAAGGCATGGGTTCTGCCAGACTGATCCTCAGCTACTGACTCTGGCTTTTGGGACAAGGAATGTCTCTGGTGGGGAAAGAGCCTGAGCTGTTGCATGAGGTTAAGAGATATGGACTAGATATAGTCAGGTTCATCTCAACACATAGCTTGGGATCTGGAACCACCCATCTCAAGAAGGGCTGGACCTTGTTTAATGCTGGAGTTACTCGAGCAAAAGAGTAGCCTCCCTCCACCTCCAGATGGGAGGACAGGTCCTGACTGTTGTTTGTGCTAATGCACCAAATGACAGTTCAGACTACCCACCCTTTTTGGATTCCCTAGGGAGTGTGCTAGAGGGTGCTCCCCCTGGGGACTCCCTCGTCATCCTGGGAGACATCAATGCCCATGTGGGCAATGACAGTGTAACATGGAAGGGTGTGATTGGTAGGTATGGCCTCTCTGATCTGAACCCAATGGTGTTTCGTTGTTGGACTTCTGTGCTTGTCACAAATCGTCCATCATGAACACCATGTTCGAACATAGGGGTGTTCCTAAGTGCACTTGACACCAGGACACCCTAGGCTGCAGTTCGATGATCGACTTTGTAGTCATGCCATCGGATTTGTGACCGCATGTTCTGGACACTCGGGTGAAGAGAGGAGCTGAGCTGTCAACTGATCACCACCTGATGGTGAGCTGGCTCTGATGGTGGGAGAGGCTGCCCTCCAGACCTTGTAGACCGAAGTGTGTAGTCAGGCTCTCCTGGGAACGTTTGATGGAGTCTTCTGTCAGAAGGGCCTTCAACTCCCACCTCCAGCAGAGTTACAACCACATCCCAATGGAGGCCAGGGACATAGAATCTGAATGGGCTATGTTCCATGTCTCCATTTTTCAGGCAGCTGCCAGGGCCTTGCCTAGAAGGCCATCAGTGCCTGTCGTGGGGTCAACCCCCAAACCAGGTGGTGGACACCTGCAGTGAGGGAGGCTGTCAAGCTGAAGAAGGAGGCCTATTGGGTCCTTTTGGCCTGTGGGACTCTCGAGGTACCAGATGGGTACTGACAGGCCAGCCATGCTGCAGCTTGGGCTGTCACCGATGCAAAATCTCAGGTGTGGGAGGAGTTGAGTGAGAGCCTGGAAAAAGACTATTTGATGGCCTCAAAAAGGTTCTGGACCACCATCCGATGCCTCATGAGGAGGAAGTAATACTCCACAAACACTGTTTGCAGTGGAAGTGGGAGCTGCTCAGTTTAACTGGGGATGTTGTCAGGAGGTGTAAGGAATACTTTGAGGACTTCCGCAATTTCACCAACACACCCTCTGTGGAAGAATAAGAGCCTGGGGGTTCAAGAGGGGGTCTGCCCATCACTGGGGTAGAGGTCTCTGAGGTAGTTAAAAAGCTTCTTGGAAGTCAGGCTCCGCCTGAAGGACAAGATCCGCCCTGAATACCTCAAGGCTCTAAATGTTGTAGGACTGTCTTGTTTGACACGTCTCTGCAACATCGTATTGGTCTTTTTAAAAAAGGGGACCGGAGAGTGTGTTCCAACTGTCATGGAATCACAATCCTCAGCCTACCCGGGAAAGTCTATTTAGGAGTACTGGAGAGAAGGATCTGACTAATGATTGAATCTCAGGATTCAGGAGGAACAATGTGGTTTTAGTCCTGGCTGCAGCATTCTTGACCAGCTCTAAACATTCTACAGGATCCTGGAGGGGGCATGGGAGTTTGCCCAACCTGTCCACATGTGCCTTATGGATTCTGAGAAGTGAGCCTTGGACTATCTTTTGGGGTCAAGTCAAGTCAAGTCAAGTCAAGTCAAGTCAAGTCAAGTCAAGTCA
>JAQMYF010000014.1:1874678-1885375 GCA_030014195.1 Neosilurus mollespiculum | reverse complement strand
AGAGAAGCTACATGCTGCAAGATCAGCCAAGATGTCATCAGTCCTCATCCTCCTTGACCTTTCAGCAGCATTTGACATGGTCAACCACAAGTCTATCTTGTCCATCCTCAGAATTCTAGGAATTTGTGGTTCAGCATGGCAATGATTTGCTTCCTACCTAGAAGGTAGAAGGTGACCTGTTAGTCACTTATATCAGGTTACATGGAGTTTTCAATGGAGTTCCCCAGGGCTCAGTTCTTGGTCCACTTCTGTTCTCTCTTTATACAAGGTCCCTCAGTGATGTCATATCCTCACATGGGTTCTTATACCACTGCTATGTAGATGACACTCAACTTGTTCTCTCTTTTCCTCCCTCAGACACTGATGTTTCTGCCCAGATCTTTGCATGTCTGGCATCTCCTCATGGATGGCAATTCACCAGCTGAAGCTTAATCCCAGCAAGATTGAGTTTCTGTTCATCCAAACTGACTCATCCCCACATCAAGTTCTTGCAATCTTCTTGGACAACTCGAACAATGTCGATTTCTCCTGTTTGACATCAAAATGATTCACCCATTTCTTTCCACTGAGGCCACTCAGATACTTGTTCAGTCCCTTGTCATCTCAAGACTAGAGTACTGCAACTCACTTCTGCAGGTCTACTTTAGAGCGTAGTTCTTCACAAAGCACCTGGTGGAGATGACATACTTGCAGAAATCTGGAAACATGGGGGAGCCAGTCTTCATGACAAACTACACAAATTGATCATCAAAGCCTGGAAGGAAGGATCAGTTCCTCAAGCATGGAAAGATGCAAACATTGTAACCATATACAAGAAAAGTGATAGAACAGATTGTGGGAACTACAAAGCAATATCTCTCTTGTTGATATCGGGCAAAGTCCTTGCCAGGATCCTTCTGAACAGACTCTCTACCCACATAACACCAAAAGTTGTGCCAGAGACACAATGTGGATTCTGTCCAAACAGAAGCACCATTGACATGATTTTCAGTCTCAGACAGCTGCAGGAAAAGTGCTTTGAACAAGACCAACCACTGTACATTGTTTTTGTAGACTTTACAAAAGCTTTTGATACAGTAGGAAGGACAGGGCTGTGGAAGCTACTGAGGAAATATGGATGTCCAGAGAAGTTCACAACCATGATTGAATCTCTTCACACAGGAATGAACAATGAAAATTCACAGAAACAATGGAGATGAAACTTCAGAGGAGTTTGCTATAACAAATGGCATCAAACAAGGCTGTGTGCTAGCACCTACACTTTTTTCCATCTTCCTATCTGCAGTGCTTGAGGAGGCTTTTTGAGGTATGGACGAAGGTGCCTGTATCCAGTCACAGCAAGATGCTGACCTCTTCAATGTGGCACACTTCAGAGCTAAGACTAAGAGCACCATCATATTGATAAGGGAACTGCTGTTTGCCGATGACAGTTCACTGCTTGGCCACAACCCAGAAGAAATCCAGCGAATAATGAATGCTTCCTCCAAGGCAGCACGAATATTCGGCCTGAAGATCAACATCAAGAAAACAGAAGTGCTTTACCAACCAAACACTTCAAAGAGATGATGAGGTGGAAATCACTGTGGACGGATGCAAGCTAAACTCTGTCCCCGAGTTCATCTACCTTGGAAGCACAGTTTCAAGGGATAGTCAAATTGATGCTGAAATTCAGAAACGAATGGCCAAAGCTAGTGCATCCTTTAGAAGGCTGTGACAGAGGCTGTGGAATAACCACCATGTGTCCTTAAAGGTGAAGGGCAGGATATACAAAGCAGTTGTGATATCTACTCTCCTTTATGGAGATTCCTGGACAGTATACAGACGACATGTAAAAAAACGACATGCATTTATGATGCGACATCTCTGTTCCATATTGAATATTAGCTAAAAGGACAAAGTGACAAACAAGGACATACTGGATTAGACAGGCCTGCCATCAATTGAGAACCTCCTAGTCAGGAAAAATCTGACACCTTATGCAGATGCCCCCAGATAGACTTCCAAAACAGATCCTCTTCTCCCAGCTACCTACTGGCCAAAGGTAGAGAGGGAGACCTCGGCTACAGTTTAAAGATACCATCAAGAGGAACCTAAAGTTGAGAAACATCAACCTTGGACTCTGGGCAAAACTGTCACAGCAGAGGGCAGATTGGAGAACTGTGGTACAGTAGAAGATTGGAAACAGACATTGTCGCAAAGTGACCTTCTGCATAGTAGTAGTAGTAGTAGTAGTAGGGGTTGAGGATGGGCTGGGAGAGAATAGTAGCTGTTGAGACAGGACTGAGAGGTTTAGAGTATAGTAGGTGATGAGGTCGAACTGGAAGGTGTAGAGGATAGCAGATGTTATGGAAAGACTGGGAAGTATATAGGATAATAGGTGATGTGGCAGAACTGGGAGGTGCAGTGGATAGCAGCTGTTGACACAGGATTTGGAGGTGTAGAGGATAGCAGCTGTTGACACAGGATTGGAAGGTGTAGAGGATAGCAGGTGTTGAGGCAGGAGAAGGAGGTATAGAGGATAGCAGATGTTAAGGCAGGACTGGGACACAAGGGGATAGCAAGTGTGGAGGCAGGACTAAGAGACATAGCGGATAGCAGATATTGCGGTTAGACTGGAAGGTGTAGAGAATGAGGCAGGTTTTGAGGCAGGACAGGGAGGTATAGAGGATAGCAGGTGTTGAGACAAGACTGGGAGGTGTAGAGGATAGCAGGTGTTAAGGTAGGACTGTGAGGTGTAGAGAAAAATAGCAGGTGGTGAGGAAGGACTGGGAGTTGTAGAGGATAGTAGGTGTTGAGGCACGACTGGAAGGTAGAGAGGATAGCAGTTGTTGAGGCAGGTCTAGAAAGTGTAGAGGACAGCATATGTTGAGGCAGGACTGGGAGGCCTAGGGGATAGCAGCTGTTGACACAGGATTTGGAGGTGTAGAGGATAGCAGCTGTTGACACAGGATTGGGAGGTATAGAGGAAAGCAGGTCTTGAGGATGGACTGGGAGGTATAGAGGATAGCGGGTGTTAAGGCAGGATTGGAAGGTATAGAGGATAGCAGATGTTAAGGCAGGACTGGGACATGAAGGGGACAGCAAGTGTTGAGGCAGGACTAAGAGATGTAGAAGATAACAGGTATTGGGGTTAGACTGGAGGGCATAGAGAATGAAGCAGGTGTTGAGGCAGGATTGGGAGGTATAGAGGAGAGCAGGTGTTGAAACATGAATAGGAGGTGTAGAGGATAGCAGGTGTTGAGGTAGGATTTGGAGGTTTAGAGGATAGCAGATGTTATGGAAAGACTGGGAAGTATATAGGATAATAGGTGATGTGGCAGAACTGGGAGGTGCAGTGGATAGCAGCTGTTGACACAGGATTTGGAGGTGTAGAGGATAGCAGCTGTTGACACAGGATTGGAAGGTGTAGAGGATAGCAGGTGTTGAGGCAGGAGAAGGAGGTATAGAGGATAGCAGATGTTAAGGCAGGACTGGGACACAAGGGGATAGCAAGTGTGGAGGCAGGACTAAGAGACATAGCGGATAGCAGATATTGCGGTTAGACTGGAAGGTGTAGAGAATGAGGCAGGTTTTGAGGCAGGACAGGGAGGTATAGAGGATAGCAGGTGTTGAGACAAGACTGGGAGGTGTAGAGGATAGCAGGTGTTAAGGTAGGACTGTGAGGTGTAGAGAAAAATAGCAGGTGGTGAGGAAGGACTGGGAGTTGTAGAGGATAGTAGGTGTTGAGGCACGACTGGAAGGTAGAGAGGATAGCAGTTGTTGAGGCAGGTCTAGAAAGTGTAGAGGACAGCATATGTTGAGGCAGGACTGGGAGGCCTAGGGGATAGCAGCTGTTGACACAGGATTTGGAGGTGTAGAGGATAGCAGCTGTTGACACAGGATTGGGAGGTATAGAGGAAAGCAGGTCTTGAGGATGGACTGGGAGGTATAGAGGATAGCGGGTGTTAAGGCAGGATTGGAAGGTATAGAGGATAGCAGATGTTAAGGCAGGACTGGGACATGAAGGGGACAGCAAGTGTTGAGGCAGGACTAAGAGATGTAGAAGATAACAGGTATTGGGGTTAGACTGGAGGGCATAGAGAATGAAGCAGGTGTTGAGGCAGGATTGGGAGGTATAGAGGAGAGCAGGTGTTGAAACATGAATAGGAGGTGTAGAGGATAGCAGGTGTTGAGGTAGGATTTGGAGGTTTAGAGGATAACAGATGTTGAGGCAGAACTGAAAGGTATAGAGGATAGCAGATGTTGAGGCAGGACTGGGAGATATCGAGGATAACAGGTTATGAGACAGGAGAGGGAGGTATAGATTAGCAGATTTTAAGGCAGAACTGGGAGTATAGAGGATAGAAGGGTTGAGAAAGGAGTGGGACGTAAAAAGGATGGCAGGTGGTGAGGCAGGACTGGGAAGTGTCGGGGATAGCAGCTGTTGACACGAGATTGGCGGGTGTAGAGGATAACAAGTTTTGAGGATGGACGGAGAGGTATAAAGTATCACAGGTGTTGAGACAGGATTGAAAGGTTTAGAGGATAGCAGGTGTTGAGGTAGGACTGGGAGATGTAGAATAAAAAATACCAGGTGTTGAGGCAGGACTGAGAGGTATAGGAGATAGCAGCATAACATGGAGCAAAATGTTCATACGATGCCCACCAGAGGGAGACATTTCATTACAACTATGCCAAGTGTATAATAATCCATTTGCGGCTGGCATAGGTAGTTTGCAATCTATGAGTGCCTCTTTAGTGGCTGTACTGTTGTACATTTACAGCATTTGGCAGATGCTTTAATCCAGAGCGACCAACAGTGGTGATAGTAGGGATTGAACCACAGACCTTCGAATCAGTAACCCATCGCCTTAATCACTAAGCCACCACTGCCCAAAACACTGCACAAACGAAATTAGTATATCATCGATCTGATTTTTTTGTGTTGCAAACATTGTGTCTGTCTGTCCATCCATACGTGTATGTGTTGAAACTCTATTGTAATTGTTGAAAATATTGATTTTAATGCTAAAAATAAAATCTATATTTTCAAAAGAATAAAAATATTGTTGTCTATTTTAATAATTGAAAACATTTGTTAGGATTAGTATTAGGGCCAAGAAAGTCTTATATAAAATAAGGTGTGGGGATGAATTTACAGCAATGTGGGGAAACATTGGGATAATTTGGTAAAGTAATTAGGGTAGGGTTGGGTTTAAGTATGATTTGGAGGAGTTTATGATAATTTCAGTAAGTGTCAGATTTGGAGAGTGTTAAAGGGAATGTTAGGAAAGTCAGTATTACTGGGAAAAGTTGTAGAAAATCATGTTAGTATAAGGGGTGGGTGTTGTTGGGGCAAGTCAGAGTTAGTGCAGGTTTTACTGATGGGAGAGGTTTGGTAAAGTTATAAAGGTTTTGAAGTTCCTTGGCATCTTAGAAGATTTCTAGTTTGGAATTAGTTCTGATGTGAAAACATTCTATTTTAGGGTTCTACACAGGATTTTAAAGGTTTCCTCGGTGAGAGAGAGAGAGAGAGAGAGAGAGAGACAGAGAGAGAGAGTGTGTGGGTTGGATGTATATTAATGGGGGTGGCACAATGGCTTAGTGGTTAGTATGTCCATCTCCCAGCGTGAATGTCTTACTAGGCTCCTGGGGATGCTGGAGCCTATCTCAGACAACACTGGGTGAAGGTGGGGTGCACCCTGTCACCTTGCCAGTTCATCACAGGGCCACACTCAACACCTAGGGGCAATTTGGAACAGCCAGTTAGCTTAATATGCATGTCTTTGGACTGAGGGAGGAAACCAGAGTACCCTGAGGAAGAATATGCAAACTCCACACAGAAATGCCCTCACTAAGCCCACACTCGAAGCCAGGACCATCTTGCTCTGAGCCGGACATGCTTTTTTGAACTTGTAGCTTAATGGACTGGGAGGTGTAACTTAAGGAGATAATGAGATAAGGTAGGATTTGAAGGTGAAAGGGTGGTGTTGTGATGTTTAGAGCATAGGATGAATGTCTTGGTTAATGTTCTGTCTTGGTTAATGTTCTGAGGTATTGACCAAATGGTTGTATCTTCAAATACCAACAGAGTTTGGGTTTTGTTTCGTGTTTTTAATATAAAACACATGGAAGGGAGGCTGTCAAAGATAAGGTCTGTAAATGTTGAGGCACAGTTGGTAGGTGCTGAGTCAGGTGATGTCAGGAGGTTGATGTTAAGTAGATGTAAGAGTTCTTGGCTGAGAATCCAAAGTTTACATAGTTATGGTTGCATCAGTAGAACAAGCAGAGATGCTGTGGATCTTCATGGTGTGAGTTGGGAGTTGAGATGCCTCCAGCCTGCAGTGTCTTATTCCCATGAACAGGTCCAGTGCTGAGAGCAACATGGCAGGTGGCACCATTACAACACAAACAAAAACACATTTTCATATTTTCGATACCGACTGCAAATGGGAAGCAGCTGCTGGACTCAGATCCCAGACAGATCCTCCTTTTCCTCTGCTAAGTGTTCATGGCAGCTCTCTAGTGCAGACAGGTTTTATTATTATAAATACAATTTTGCACATTATTTATGCTTCTCAAGGCGCTTTCCTGGATGAGAAGAAACAAGGCCGTATGACAAGTTTGCCCATCATGCCGACTTAACGACAATGTGACACTGATGGAATTCGGCTTGCTGTTTCATTAAAGAAGGTTCTTCTGAGTCTCTTGCTCAGTCTCTCTTTATCCATGTTTATTTGGTCTTTCTTACTTTCTTTGCCTTGTTCCCTCACTTTTTCTCTCTTCTCCATATGTGCTTGGTTTCTCTGGGTGGAGTTTGCATGTTCTCCCTGTGCTTTCTCCAGGTCCTCCGGTTTCCTTCAGCAGAACAAAGGCATGCACATTAGGCTAATTGGCTGCTCCTAGGTGTGAGTGTGAATGGTTGGGTGTGTGTGTGTTGGCCCTGTGATGGACTGGTGAGCTGTTCAGGGTGTACCCCACCTTCACTCAGAGTTGGCTAAGATAGACTCCAGCCTCCCCGCAACCCTAGTAGGATTAAGTGGTTCGGCAAATAAATGAATGAATGAATAATTAAGACAAGGTAAAAATATAACATTTACAATATTTTAAGATTGATATCAACAATCTTGATCAATTCAATTTTGGTTAATTTGCATCTAAGGTCTGGTCTGGAAGGGTATTTCGGAGTCTCTAGCTCATTCTGTCTTTATCTATGTTTATTTGGTCTTTCTTACTTTCTATGTCTTGTTCTCTCACTCTTTCTCTCTTTTCCATATTAACTTAGTTTCTCTCTCTCTTTCCCCTCCTTCTCTCTGAATGGGCCAGATCCCTCCCATCTGCCCATAAAAGTCTCCAGCATGCTGCGAGTGGTTTAAAACCACATTTTGCTTTATGCATCCTTCTGCTACAGTGCCGCTTCTCTGACAGCAAAGAAAGAGTGAAAGAGAAAGACTAAGGGACAGCAAGAGAGGGAGAGAGGTAAGGAGAATCTGGTGTATGTATAAACTGAAATCCTGAGTAAGGTTAATTCTTCCTATTTGCGATCCAGCCAGCCATGGTTGGAATCATCTGGCTCCTTGGAATGGTTGTGTAACTTGGACATAACCATGGGAAGCCAGAGATGCTCAGAATGCTTTGCCTCCTAGATCCGTGTTGGATTGCTGCACTTCATAACCAAGTTGACTATATCTGCTGGGGACACTCCGCCCTGAAATTTAGAATCAGGCCAAAATTGGCTGTTTGGTTCGGTGTCAGATTTGACATATTTTCCAGCCTGATTTGTTGCTGTATTTTTCTTAGGCATACTATGAATAATTTTATGTAACACTTAAGAGTATTATTTATAATCTGTTCTGCATCAGGTATTGACTATTAATATCAGTATTCTCATGAAAATGCAGAAATGTGACTGGTACCATCCATACTGCTCCAAGCTAAATCACAAAAAAGAAGCCATGATAACTGAATACTGGAAAAAGGAAATGTGAAAAAATTTTTATAGTTAATGTTATCAAAGCAAAATAAAATTTTAAGTAGATGTTCAACTTGGGGCTTACACAGGATATATGTACAGCATATCTCCCTCTGCAGGTGTGATGATATTTAAGTCATCTGTAAGGGAACTAGCAGAAATGAAAATAAACCCACCCAACAGATTTAAACAAATCTGAGCTCAGAGGTGGCCCTGGCAGTGATTAGCACGCTGCTCGGTTTTTACGGCCTTTGTGTACAGCCAGTGAGGCTCCGTGACTCATTAACAACATGTGTTTTTTATAAAGCTGTATTTTTATGTAAATGAAACCTGCTGGTAGACTAATTCCTGTGAATTATATTTGTCTGCCAGTAGCAAGCAATTCTTTCCTGATTTCATTCTAAATGTTTTGATGTTGTAAACTTGTTCTGGTTAGGGTGTGTAGACTCACAGAGATGGTATCTGAATACCTAAGACTTTTTCACTGTTAAGAACAGACCAGAATTTTACTGTACAAGGTATATTTTGGTTTGCACAAAGTATCCTGAACAGCAAATTAGAAAATTACTACACTTACACTAGAAGAATCCCAGCTATCTTTTGAGGATGTTGCTAAAACATTACACCAAAGTTGTGATAATCTGATTTGTAGACTTCAAAAAAGTTGTTCAAATGTTACAGGCATTATTTTCAAAAGATGGCTCAAAAACGTTATCAGTAGGTGCACATGTGTACTATGGTTTCCTTTTTCAGTACCTGTGTTATTCCCAGTATAAATATGCATAGTCCTTGTTCCACACTAGATGGCTCTGTACTGAGGGCCTAGGTTTGTGTGACATTTTGGCAACTTCAAAACAACGCTGTGCATAAAAGTCATGTAGATGTTCTCAATAAACATTATTGTTTAACACCGCCATAATGTTCAGATATTGGGGGTGTGTGTTTAGGATTGAACCAGTGACCTTTTGCTCCCAAACCTCCTTCTCCAGCCATTAGACCACAGTTGCCCCCATATAATTATAATTTCTCCCAAATATACCTAGCTAGTTAATGATGGAGTGATTACATCATATTAGAAACAAATATGATGCAATCATACCAGCTAATATAAGAGATAATCAGAAATATAATAATCATTTGACAATCAATTTTGTAATTCAAGAAAATATCCCCTTAAGATTAGCTAGCCAGTAAAAGTTTAAGAATTATCGATGAAAAATAGCTAATAATATATAAACTCCCAGAGCTAGCTACCAGTAAAAAAAAGAGAGCACAGATAAAATTAGTTAGCATTAGGAAAGATCAATGAATGAGGTAGTTAACATTAAACTAATGTTAGAGAAAATAGAAAAAAATAATTTTGTTTTACGAAAGAAAATCTTCCCAGAGGTAGATTCACAGTGAAAATCCCTAAACTACACTGTGCCAGCAAAGCAATACACAAATTACAAAAAGATCAATTAACTCTTTCAACCAGTAAATAATAATCCTTCAAAAATTTAGCTTCATAAAGTCCTAAATAAAAGCTACCTAATGTTTAAAAGCAATATTAATTGGTTATAGAGAACATCCTCGACCTAGGTAACATTAGAAGCTTGTTTTATTATTATTATATCTGATTGTTAAATAAAATAATATAACTTACTGAAAGCTCCATGAAAGAAGTGGGTTAACTGATATTACCAACATTGTTTAAGGTGAGATTGCAGAGCTTCATTTTATTACATTATTACATACATTTTACTACATTAAGCCTTGTTTCAGTTGACAGGAAAATTGCATTCTACATGACATGTTTCACTAAATTATTCAAGGATGCACTAATGATGCTCTCATGCCTCTCATGCTGTTATCTCTCTCCCCACTGTTTCTCGCTCTCTTTCTATGCTGTTCTCTCTCTCTCTCTCTCTCTCTCTCTCTCTCTCTCTCTCTCTCTCGCTTGCTCTCTCTCTCTCTCTCTCTCTCTCTCTCTCTATTATATTTATGTCAGTTCTAGATGTCTGTATGGGACCAAACACAGACTGTGGGGAGAAAAGCATGTGTTTACTCGACCACACGGCCTGCGTTCCTTCGGGCTCCATACCCAATAAATCTGTCCCTGTGTGTTTGTCCAGTCGAATAAGGCTTGCCCCAGAATGATTTGTGATGAATAACTGAAATATCTGGGCTCTTTATTTTTGAAACATGAAATGTGTCAGTATCCTGTAAAGCAGTTACAGCTAAGCCAACCCTATCGCTTTCTTCACGCCATTTATCCGTCTTTCAGAGGAAACACCTGTAAAACGTTCAGCTTGCAAGGGTTTGGGATTTTTGTGGGTTTGGAAAAAATATAGGGCTGTTTATACTCTGCCAAAACTCAATCGTATTTATATATGATTTTAAAATCTTCTCCTGACTCGTAATATTAATCACTATTATTTATTATTAATATTATTTATTATTATGCTTAGTATTACTGAGAGATATTTCCTTACAGTACATGTTAGGAAAAAAGTGTATGCAGTATATTTCTGCTGTTGCTCTAGAAATAATAACATATTAATGAACATGGAAATTCATGGAAATGTGAAGATAGAGAGAGAGAGAGAGAGAGAAAGAGAGAGAGAGAGAGAGAGTAAACAGAGGGACAAGTAAATATAGAACATAAAGTTACAGAGAAATAGAGAGAAAGAGATTTTGAGTGTGTGTGTGTGTGTGTGTGTGTGTGTGTGTGTGTGTGTGTGAGAGAGAGAGAGAGAGAGAGAGA
>JAQMYF010000014.1:1813783-1825354 GCA_030014195.1 Neosilurus mollespiculum | reverse complement strand
ATTTCATTACAGTCCAACATGTAGTCCGGTTGGTTATACCACAACTGTAAGTAAAACTGTAAAGAAAAATTTCATTAATGACAATGCTATTGTTAGGCTCAGTGGGAAAATGCGCTGGGTTGCTGATTACAAGGTCAGGTGTTCAAACCACAGTACCGCCAAACCACCACAGGTGTGTTTCTGTGTGGCGTTTGCATGGTTTCCCTGTGCTTGCGTGGGATTCCTCCAGGTGCTCCGGTTTCCTCCCCCAGTCCAAGGACATGCACGTTAGTCTAACTGGCTTTTCCAAATTGTCCCTAGGTGTGAATGGTTGTGTGGGTGTTGCCCTGCGATGGTCTGGTGAGTTGTTTAGGGTGTACCCCGCCTTCACCCAGTAGGCACATATTGCAGCACTCTTGCAGTTTCTGTAACTTGATGGAACTTTTTTATGGGGTGGGGTTGTAAGCACCACAGCCAACCCCCAGGGACCAGGTGCTCTCATTTCATCTGGACTCTTGCCTGAAACCTGCCCAGCTTTGTTGGACCTGCCAGCCACCTATAAGGCCCCCTCTGGTATAGCTTTCAGGGTCTCAGAGACATACAAGCTACCATGATAAGGTAGACAGCACAAGGTGGGGATCCATTTAATGCTAACAGCTAAATGTTGTCAGGTTTTCATGTGGAGCCTTTAATAGAATTGTAATGAAATTTACGCAGGTTTGCGTGCATGCATCACACAAAGAGTGAGAGAAAGGCTAAAGCCTTTGATATTACCACTAAACCAGCAAAAACCAACACCAAATGAAACCAAGCTGTGGTCCTTTCCTATTAATAAAAAATATATGAATGAATAAAGGAAAAAGAAATGCCCCAAAATATTTTGGTTGTTGTTTTTGCAGTGATTATTGTCTCGAACGTGATTACTCAAATTATCCACGAAGTGTGGGGGTTTTGAGATTCCTCTTGTGGTCAAGAAATTGTATTTCTCTCAAAGCATCCTCACTGACTCAGCTGTCTGCTTTAATACTTTTAGGATCTCATATCTGCTCCCATCTCAGCTAGTGCCGCTGTCATGCTGCGCAAAGTAGCTGCGTGATGCCTTCCAGACATCTCAGTGCACCGTATGAGTCATATGTGACGCACATTTTAACACTCGGCCCTGAGCCTGAAATGCACCTCTGGTTTTCAACACCCATCTCTGGAATTAGGGCTAAAAATACCTGCCAAAAAAGAACATCTGCTCCATAAAGCTCTTGCGTGGTCCGCAGAATTTAATAGTAATGGTCTGCAAGGGCACAGAGCGTGGGCCACTAAATCTGTCCTAATGATACAGTCTGTTTTTTTTTTTTCCTTTCTTTTTTCTTTTTAATGCCTCATTCTAAAAATATGTATTTAAGTGTGACTGGAAGAGTCCTGGGAAATATCTGAAAGCTAAATTTGCCATAACTGTGTGTAATGTTATTACTTGTGTTATAACTGCATATTCACATTAATCAGTGTTTCCCAGCTCCAATTATGGGATATTTTGGCTTAATAACATTATAATGTTTACTGTAAAATATACTGCATTTGTAAATATTAAATCCACAATATACACCCACTGACCACTATTTTAGCCAATAATGTGGCAATAATGCACAAATGATACAAATTATTGTTCACATCAAACATCAGAATGGGGGAGAAGTGAGATCTTAGGGGGGACCAGACTAGAGGTGCGCTAGAAAAGCGACTGACATGAATGGCAATTATTCTGGCATTGCATTTTGGTCACATGTTTGAAATTTCCACGGCTGTTGCAAAACAAGGCTCTGATGTAGAGTAGTCTTCTAAAACAGTCCGCACATATCGCAAGAAGGTCACAAAGTTGTCATTTTGCTCGCAAATTATTCGCTAATTTTTGTTTGCAAGTAAAAGCGACAAGTTGGAGACTTCCACATGGAAAGTTTGAGACTTGCTGCCATCCACCATATTCCATGTATTTTGCCATCATTCGTATTTTATTCGTATTTTGTTCGTGCTAATAATGCGAAAATAAAAGCGAATGGTTAAAAGAACGAAACATGACTGATTTACAACGAGCAATTTCTTTTTTTCAAATTACTTGCAAATCCAATGCAAATTGTCGCACGACTTGCACGCGATATAGGTTTTTAAGCTGCAAAATATTCGCTTGCATGTCGAGTCGCAAAACATTTTGACCCGAATTTCAAAATTTGCAGAAAAATCACAAAAAAAATAAATTCAGTCAAGATTCAAATCAGTCACTTTCCTAACTCATCTCTAGTGTGATCACCCCCATATCGACGTTGACCGTGACACAGAGTGAGCGAGAATTCTATGTGAAATACCCTGCTGATAAAAGAGAACAAAGGAATATGGCCAGATTGGTTCAAGTTGCCAGGCATGATTTACCATCACGCTTTACAGTTATGAGCAGAAAAGCATCACAGCATGCACACAACATCGAAGCCTGAGGTGGATGGACAGCAAGAGCTGAAGACCACACTGGGTTCCAGTCCTGTCAGCAAGATTTTAGAAAATACTGATTTGCTGATTTTTCTGCACAACAGTCTACACACAAAATGGTGCGAAAACAAACATCTAGTGATCAGTGTTATGCCCCACACGTGGGCCACTCATTTATTCATTTGCCGAACTGCTTTATGGTCAGAATGTAGTCAATTACTACACACAAATGTGGCTGACTTGCCCCTATGCAGAAACCCATAGCAAGCAGAAATGACTTATTGATGACAGCGGTCAGCTTAGAATATGTGAATTGACTGGGGCCGACAGGAAAGTTGCAATTCATCACTCTTTACAACTGTGCTGAACAAAAAATAAAACAATGGCATGTTTACATTCATGTGAATTGGCAGATGTTCATACCCAGAGCAGCTTAGACTTTAATCTCATTTATTCAACTGAGAGATTGAGGGTTTCTGAGATTGAGGAGACTCAGGAGATTGAGGAGACCCGGCCTTGACCACGGGTCCAACAGTGGCAGGTTGGTGGTACTGGGGTTCGAACCCCCACCCTTCTGATCACTAACCACGTAAGTAATACGTAAATAGCTGGAATGACTACAGGGTAGACCATAGTAGACTGTTTTGAGTCTTCCAGGGGTCAACAGGCATTATGCTGTAAGCCTTTCAGGCATTTCCGTTCGACCTGGAGGGTTGCTTTGACTCTGGGAGGACGTGGAAACTGTAAATAAATTTTGGAAGCATACATCACTTACCAGATGTTACTGTAGATTTCCCTGGTGGTAGAAATATACGACTGTCACGTGTGCATTACAAGTGTACATTTCTTTCACCCATATTTCTGTGTGAGACCGCCTCCAAATTCAGCCGAATGGTCAAGAAGTGGCCACGGTAATCCCAGTTGCGATTCTCATGTATCAATTGGCTATGTGAGAGCTAGGCTTTAACCACTGAAGCACCACTGCCCATATGTCACATCAAACCTTGACCTGGATGGGCTACATCAGAGGAAGGTTCTAGAACACAGGTGTCAAACTCAAAGCCTGTGGGCCAAATCTGGCACGCCGACTCATTTTATGTGGCCCTCAAGAGCTTTTAAACGAATATGACTATCGTTTGTTCTTCACATCGACCATTACCGTGAAACCTAATTCATCATCTTTCCACTAGGTGGCAGCAACCTATTTCAAATAAACAGCTAGTAATTCAGTTCAGTGATTATTTAGCCCTCGGTCATCTTTAGATTTAGTAACGTGGCCCTCAGTGAAAATGAGTTTGACACTGATGATCTAGAGGAGCACAGAGTCACTGAAACTGTACAAGTTGTTGAAGATTGCAAAAAGATGTTAACTGCTCTGGTATGTGTTTTTAGGAGACGAATAATAAAAATTTCATGCATACTGATAAAGCTATTCTCTCCTTCCATCTCTCTCTCTCTCTCTCTCTCTCTCTCTCTCTTTCTCTCTCTCTCTCTCTCTCTCTCTCTCTCTTTCCTGGTTCCAACCACAATCACACGCTTTAGTGCCAAATAATCCGCCTGAACCGTATGATTAAATCTATATCTATTTTATGATGTGATATAAGATATTCGCCTCGGTTTACATCCCAGACCTTCCAGGTCTCCATCTTAAAAGTCAAGAGAGCAAGAGATTTAATGTTCCTGGCTACTTGTGCAACATTCCTGCCAACAAAGGTGTTGAACACATTATAACACATAAATTTTGCCCCCGGTTTTCCTGTGCAGCTTGGCAGGCAATAACAAGGGAGGATGGATTAAAAAAAAAAAAAAGCATTTTCTCTTTCCCAGAAGTTGTAACTCGGAGCCGGAAAACTCTCACGACTCCATTACTGCTACAGTTATTGGTGTACATCTTCTGTCTTCTCTCTTTGCCAACCGTGCACTCCATACTACACGTCGCTTACCTGTGGCCTAGTAATACACACTCCTGACAGACCCTCTAGTGGACACTGGTGTAATTACAGATCATGTCTTTCTTCAATTTCTTTCTGCCTGAATGAAGGAAATCAGTCCCACTGGCTCGGAGACACTCAGTACGATTCATTTTTCTCCACCTGAGGATCACACTTTGTTTCATCAAAACACCTCATGAATCTTTCTCTAATTACATCATTCAAAGTATCATGAGTCATTTATGAGTCACATGATAAAAAGATTCAATTCAGGGTGACGGGTGTGTCTTCCTAGAGCTTTTCCGAGATCTGTTCTGTTTTTGTTGTTGTTGTTGTTTTGCCCCCCCATAAAATACAAATGCTGCACAAGATATAAGAGCACTAATACCACTTTCATAGATTTATAAAAATTAAAATTAAAATAAAAATGCTCCTCCTTTGTTTGGGTTCTAACCCCTTGAAATGGCCTAACGAACAACAAACGAGATGCAAAGTGAGAAGCAAGCTGGGAATCAGTTAAAATGCTCTCATGCAAAGCAATGCAAAGCTCCCACTCACTCTTGGTGGCCATGATGCCCTGCCATTGAACTCAGCTCCCACACACAGTACAGTGTGTACAGTATGTCCTAGCACAAAACCCTACACACACACACACACACACACACACACACAACATGCATTTTGGACTAATTGGGTCCTTCATGTTGTTCAGTTGTTAAAAAAAACCTCAAAGTATTTTACAGTAATACAAAAGTCATTATTCTAGAACATACATACTATATTAGCTGCATACTCGATGATTACGAGAGTACTGCAGTGCTCCAGTGGTTATCTCTCCGTGATTTCTGTGTGCAGATTGCATGTTCGCCCTGTGCCTTCATGTGTTACCTATAGGTTTCTTTAGCAGTCCAAAGTCGTGCCGATTAGGCCACCGCACTACTCGCTATTATTAAAATCAGCAATATTTTAATACTGCATGTGAGTGCGAGGATTCATCTTTTATTGTGGCATCAGTCATTTTTTTCTGATACAGTTCTGGTCCTGGATATCCCCCTGCCCTGCACATTTCAGTGCTTTCACTACACTTTAAATTAGCTAAGCTGTTAATTAGGTAATTAGTTAATCAGGTGCGCTGGGATGCTGGAGGGGTCCTCCAGGGCCAGGGTTGGGAATATGTATGAGTATTGAGCTTCCTACGTTGCGCCTGAACTCTGTTTCTGAGTTACTCAGTATGTTCTCCTTGTGTTTGGGTGGGTTTCCTCCTGGTGTCTACTGATACACCTGTCAGGGTGTATCAGTACTCATATTCATTCAGTATTTCTAACCAATATGACCCTGATGAGTGAACAGTGTTTATTAAATTAGATCACTAAATTTCATTGTTTTGATATGCAAATAGCTTTAGTGTTTACGCTTACATTTATAGCATTCGGAAGACGCCCTAATCCAGGCAGAGTAACCTGATTTTTAACTTGTATTATTTTTTTTTTTTACTTATTCAGTGGTAGAGAAGTGAAGAAGAGAGTGCAGGCAGGGTGGAATGGGTGGAGAAGAGTGGCTGGAGTTATTTGTGATAGAACGGTATCCACAGGAGTGAAAGGAAAAGCTTACAGTAGTGAGGCCGGCTACGCGGTTTGGTTTGGAGATAGTAGTGCTGACAAAAAGACAGGAGGCTGAGCTGGAAGTGGCGGAGATGAAAATAGTCATTTTCTCTAGGAGTGACAAGAATTGACAGAATTTGAATTTTAGACCAACAGCACAGATAGCAATGTTTGGGGATAAAGTAAGATAAGCCAGATTGAGGTATACTGGTGGAAGAATGTTGAGGATAGAACTGACTGGTAGGAAGAGAAGGACAAAAGAAGAGATTTATGGACATGGTGAGGGAGGACATGCAGGTGATTGGTGTGACAGAGATGGATGCAGAAGAGAGAGCGATATGAGGAAGGAAGATCCGCTGTTGCGACCCCTAATGGGACGGGAAAAGAAAAAGAAGAAGCAAACAACTGAGCAGTTGAAGGTTAAGGGCAGCTTAGTGGTACTGGGGCTGTATATCTTACCCGTTTAAATAGCTGCCTTATTTCCATGGTGCAGTGTCACATTTTACAACAAAAAAATCTGCAGAACATTTTCTAAGCCACATAATCCTAATTAGGCCGGTGCCCATCTCAGCCGACTCAGGTCGAAGACGGGGTATAACAGCTCACCAGACTATTGAAGGGCCAACACTCATACAACCATTCACACTCACTCTCACACCTAGGGGCAATTTGGAACCGCCAATCAGCCAACTGTACATGTTTGTAGACTGTGGGAGGAAACTGGAGTACCCAGAGGAAACCCACGCAAGCACCGGGAGAACATGCAAACTCCACACAGAAACTCCCCGAGCCCGGGAATCAAACCCGGGACCTTCTTGCTGTGAGGCGAACATGCTACACACTGTGGCACTGTGCCGCCCTGAAGAAATCCTTCTCTGTGGAAATTTTTTTTCTCAATGATTTCCTACAAATACTGGATGAAACACAGTATAAAACCACTAAACCCAGCTTTCATATCTGAGATGTTTAAGGGCCTGCAAGAGTATATAGCAATTCACTGATATTTACTATCTTCACTGACACCTAGGAGTAATTTACAGTCTCTAGAGTCATGTCATGTAAGTCATACTGAGATAATTGAAGAGATTTTATAATGAGCATGCCCACCTCACACAACAAGGTCCTGGGTTCGAGTCCTGGCCTTATGCGTTTGTGTGGTTTCCGTGTTCCACCGCTGCTTGCGTGGGTTTTCTCCGGGTACTCCAGTTTTCTCCCACAGCCCAGACATGCACATTAGGGTAATTCCTTAGGCTGTTCCAAATTGCTCCTTGGTATGAGTGTGGGTGTAAGTGGTTGTGTAATGTTTGCCATGGAATGATCTGGCAAGGGTGTACCCCGCCTTTGCCCAGTGTAAACTGAGATAGGATCCAGCCTCCCCGCAACACCAGAAGGATAAAGTGGTTTGGCAAATGCGATGAAATGAGAATCGCAAAACACTTAATTTGGCTATTATTATTATTATTATTATTATTATCATCATCATCACCATCACTGGACCTGTGAGTTCCCAGATAAACAAGTAGGGGAGATCCACATTATATCATTACACTGCATAGTAAGGTTTGGCAGCACAGGCTACTCTTGGCTAGAAAATAAATGGGCTCCACTAAATCATCTATAGCTGTCTCTTTGTTTTGATCTCAGCCTGGAGAGTTATATTTTATTTTTGACAAAGCTGAACCATAAAGATTCCTTTGTTTTTGGCTCTGTTTTGGGGTTTGACTGACCTGGATCAGGCAAAAAAATCTCAATAAAAAAAAAAAAAAATTCCTCAACAACCACATTTGCGATGCCATCTGGCCAAAGCAAATAGAGCAAGGAGTTATTTCACATATCAGCACACTCACATATCAGATATCAATGCAAGTATAAGCTTGGGAGCTGCCGTTAAGCTTCATAGTAGTAGAAGAAGAATTTGAGATTTAGAGTTTCCGTTTTTTTTTTTTTTCCCCCAATCCATCATTTGACAGCTACCAGTCGGGAAGGGAGAAGGGGAAGATGTGCGTCCATGAAGAAACGTCAGTCAAGTCAACTGTGAAAACGCTAACCACCCTCTTCAACATACATGAGCTCAGAGACACCAGTGATTGACTGGTGTAGCTGTGATTGACAGGAGAGAAAGAATATGCTATCCGATATTATGTTTTGGATAAGTGTAACATCAGCAGGATTCAGACTCACAGTCTCTTAATGCAAGGTGCCACTCAGTTCTCTTTGGCATGGTCTCTTCTAGGAAAACCCTCCCTCTATTCATATAGGACAAGCCTTTAGTGAATACGTTGTTAACAATTATTAAAATGGCATAAATCATATTCTTTGGGAGATTTTTCAATGTTTTTGGAAAACAGCAAAGACAAAATGAGGGAATATATTTTAATTTCTATTTTTTTAATATATAGTGGTTAAGGTGTTGGGCTTGTGATTCAGAGGTTGTGGGTTTAAATCCCTGCTAGACTCCCACTGTGCTCAACCACAAGTGTGCCTCTGTCCACCCAGCAGTATAAATGGGTACCAGTAAAAAAAATTCTGGGAAGGTAACCTGCGATGGACTAGCGTCCCATCCAGGAGGTGTTGAAGTCTTAGCTCCCTCTCGCTATAAGTATCAAGGGATAAGCACCGGCCTGATGAGCCAATAGGCTTGGGTGTAAAATCCGAAACACCTCTCCTTACCTTTACCATTTAAATACATAAAAATCAATGATTTTGAAGCTGTTCTGATGACGTGTGGTGCTCCATCACCTCACCCCGACACTGTTTTTTTATTCCATGTGTACTCACAAGCAGCCCTATTTTAAGCACCAAGCTACCACTATATGTACGATAGGTACAATCCTTCAGATTTAGAAAGCTATAAAGCTTTAATTTCCTGCACAGATCATCACAGGTGCAGAAACAAAAGTGCTATTCACTCAGACTGAGCTAAAAAGTGAAATAAACGAGCACCACTGACAGAACGTGGCACTCTGCCTACATTTTTGTGCCAGAGTAAGTAAACGCTCAGCAAACCAATCATCATTAACTGGAAGCAGCCAATCAACCATCATAATCTGACAACTGCAACTTGTTACCTGCTGTTTTGGATCCATACCAGGTATCAGAAGTAATCTTTTATATTTATTCATGTGAGCCTGCCAATATCTTCCCACTGGAGGCATGAAATTCTTCATAAGCCGAATACTGAACTAATCATCACTTAATTTCTTGTAAAATTTGTTCTGGTTCTGCAGTTGGAATCCTTTTTCCTTTATATTGATGCAGTTCAAGTTTCATTTCATTTCATTTTCTGAACTGCTTTATCCTTTGTTAGGGTCGTGGGGAGGCTGGAGCCCATCCCAGCTGACTCTGGGCAAAGGCAGGGTACAGCCTGAAAAGCTTGCCAGACATCACAGGCCAACATACACACACACACACACAAAACCATTCACACTCACATTCACACCTGGGGCAATCAAGAATATCCAATTAAAAAATAAATAAAATTATATATATCCAATTAGCCTAATGAGGGTGGCATAGTAGTTAGCACGTCAGTCTTATAGCAAGAAGGTCCTGGGCTTGAATCCTGTGCTCGGCTGTTTCTGTGTGGAGTTTGCATGTTCTCCCTGTGGGTACTCCGTTTTCGGCCCACTGATAGTCTGGCGAGCTGTTCAGGATGTACCCCACCTTTGGCCAGTGTCGGCTGAGACAGGCACCAACCTCCCCACAACCCTAGTAGGATTAAATGGTTTGGCAAATGAGCAACTAGTTGTAATGTGCATGTCTTTGGACTGTGGGAGGAAACCGGAGTACCCAGAGGAAACCCATGCAACCACAGGAAGAACATGCAAATTCCACACAGAAACGCACATGGCTCGAATCCAGTACCTTCTTGTCTTGATGCAGACGTGCTAAAAGCTTTCATGGTAATTCACACTATAGGACATCTTTTATACTTCTGTTGCTCACGTCAAAGATTTACACATGTCTAAGGTACCAATTCCACCGTGCTGCCTTTCATTTATTACAGATTTCCTTCCTTTTATATAGATTTGAGCAATTTTACTTAATATGTAATGATTAAGCAAAAATTTTCAGAAAGCTTTTTTAATTTTCCATATAAATGTTTTATAACTGCTGAAAATGGCAGGCGATTAAATTTAATGCTGCATTTTAATTCCATCTTCTAGCCAGATATCCGTTCCATATCCTAACTGTTTCCTGTTATATCACATAAGGAATATTAAGACATAAATATTATATCACATAAGGAATATTCCATATTGTAGTGGCTTTAACCAACACAAATAAGAAAATTCTGTACATATCTGTATGATTATGAGATATAGTGGTCATGCACAGAGTCATGCACATGCATAGTCATGCACAGGGCTTTCAACTCAAGTGGCTATTGTAACTGGTAAATTATCGGTGCTGGTAATATTTGTTTATGTATATGAGACAGTGATGGCTCAGTGCATAAGGATCGGGGTTACTGGTCAGAAGGTCAGCAGTTCAAACCCCAGTACCACCAACATGCCATTGTTGTGCCCTTGAGCAAAGCCCCTAACCCTCAACTACTCCAAAAAATAGGACTCCCTTAGAGATAGGGTGAGAAGCTCAGCCATCCGGAAGGAGTTTGGAGGAGAACTCCCCCGCAACCCTAATTAGGATTAAGCGGTTCAGAAAATGAATGAATGAATGAATTTTGGTCAAGCATATCATGCCAAAATTAGCATAATCGCTAGCAAAACAGCAGATCACGGTTTAAGTACGTTTTAGTTCATATGGTGATTATATTGTGTAATGGCCCAACTTGAAGTTGACTTTTATGATGCTAATGTTCATTCTGTTTGCAATTAAAACACATCCCAAAGTGTTTGATTTCTCTTATAATACAGCAAGTAGCCACTGGTTGCTTTTAAATGTATTAATAAATGGCAGTCTACCCTTTTATCCATTTCTAGTCATGCTTAATCTTAGTTTCTAATATCACTTACCCTATAGCAGTCAATTTCTATTCAGGATCTCTACCTTCTCTCTAAAAAGACAAAATCTCCACCAACAACAAAAACAAAACGGTGACACAGCTTATGATGTTACCGAGAAAATTTATGACGTCTACACAGTGTTGACACTGGAGATTCGTGATTTTATGTACATTAATCATATTTATTTATTTATAAGCTTCAGAAAAGCTTCCACAACCAGCTGTGGGCTCCACTATGGGGTCTCATGTACACCAATCGGCAACTTAAAGGCCCAGTTGTCTTAATGTGCATGTCTTTGGACATGTGCATGTCTTTGAAACTGGAAACCCACACAACCACGGGAAGAACATCCAAACCCCTCAAAGAAACTCCCTTGCCGACGACAAGACATGACCTTCCTGCTGTGAGACCACGAAACCATGTTTTCTTTTTTCTTAAACTATCAGTTTATTAGCAGTCTTAGATGATCTAGAGATTAGATTGTCATTAGGAATAATTATTTCTTTATGTGCGTTATTGAAGTAGGTTGGTTTGTTGGATGGTTGTATGGATTGGTTGTTGGTTTGTTGGCTGGTTGGTTGGTTGGGTTGATGGGTTGATGGGTGGATGGGTTGATGGATGGGT
>JAQMYF010000014.1:1772366-1813773 GCA_030014195.1 Neosilurus mollespiculum | reverse complement strand
TTGGCTTGAAGGAGTCCATTCATCAGTGAATATGTGTTTTATTTTCCATTACCAGTTCATTTTGGCTGAACACAATAGGTTTCCTAGCCACAATTCCCCACCAGAGCTCACAGGCTTAGTATAGCTTATTCACCTATTTTACATCTTGTTTTGGTTCCGTATCTGTTTATAATAACAATAACAAGACCACATGACGAGAGGAACGATATTGCGCGTGCACGATAATTTTGGCATTTAGTGTTAAGAAATGGTAGAAGGGATACGATTTCAAGAAAAATAAAAAAGATACTGATGTTCAATAATATCATGATGTCCGTCGCAGGGGTCCTTAAGACTCACATACAGGAGTAAACAAATAGTTTCAGGAAGACAATGTGGGGTCTCTAGTTGACTCTTGGCAAAGGCGGGGTACATCCTGAACAGTTCGCCAGACCATCACACGGCAACACACACACACACACAACCATTTACACTCACATCCACACCTAGGGGCAATTTGGAACAGCCAATTAGCCTAATCTCCATGTCTTTGGACTGTGGGAGGAAACCGGAGTACCCGGGGAAAACCTATCCAAGCACAAGCAGAACAATCAAACTGCGCACAGAAACACCCGAGCCTGGGACTTGAACCCAGGACATTCCATGCGTATAGATTACATGTAGAACAAGGAAGCTCTCCAAGGCCTTGGTGTACAAGATATACATTAGAATAGATGAAGTGCAAAGTAGAAAAATAGTACAGTACAAATATATATAACAAGATGTGTGTGTGTGTGTGTGTGTTTGTGTGTGTGTGGGTTGGGTGGGTTCTAGATCCCCCTTATTCCCAGGGGTCTTATGGGACCATCTGAAGATCACTTGAACCATTATTTGCCACTGCCTAAAAAGGCGTCATGGCACTGACAAGGCGTGCGCTCCCGCACGTGCTCTACTTGTCATGTTGCCAGATTGAGCGTTTACCATCTATATAGGTCTTGATGCAGGATTTTGAGATTTAAAAAAAAAAAAAAAAAAAAAAAAAAAAAAAGAGCCTACATGGGATATACAGCAACTTTAATCATGCAACAACATCACCTCCGCCAGTATTATTGGAAATAGATGCATTGGTGTTTAATGTCACCTGAACCTTTGGTTTATCTTTAGGAGTTTCTGCTTATGTTGGACGGTTTAAAAAAAAATATTAAAAAAAAAATTTAAATCATATAAATTACTTTTTTTTTTCAATGACAGCAGACAGATGTGCTCAACGGATCTGATTTAATAAGGGCTTGGGGTGTTAAATTAAATAATAATAATTAAAAAAAAGATCCGTGTATGTGTGTGTGTGTGTGTGTGTGTGTGTGTGGGAATAAAGTCAATCATTTGTTAAGCATAATAATGAAACGAGCTGTTACATTCCACCATGCAAGATGACAGAGATTACACTGTCAGCAATGCAAATTATCCTTTTGATATGTATCTTCACATGACGGATGAAGAACTGTCATCAGTCCATCATCGAAATCAACTTTAAGGGTTGAAAACGCTGCAGCTCAGGAATGAGAGCGCGCGCGCGCATCCTATAAATAAAATCTTTAAGCTATAGCTACTCCAACGACGCGCTGATCTTTATCACTCCAGTAATATGAGGATGGTAGATGATGAAGGCAAGTCGGGGGGGAGAAAAAAGCTCCCAAAGCTCTGTTGTGGTTAAAACAACATGTGAGGGAACATTTTCAAACCAGAAGACCTTCCAGAGGCCAGGAAGGCACCATCTCGATCTCATCCTGCCTGTACATTTCCACGGATTCATGACAAACATGAGGCTACACGCGGGATGCGTTGCTGAACTGCCCTGGGAAGGGGTGGGGTGGTGGTGCAAAAAGTTTCAGATGTGCATTTTAATGCCGCGGATGGCGGCTTGTGATTGGGCTCTGGATGCTCGTGCATGGCTATATAAAGGGCGACCTGCGCTCCTGTCATGCAGCGAGAAGGGAAATTGGCGAGCACAGGATCTGCACACACACACACACACACACACACACACATATATATATATATGCACACACACACACACACGCACGCACACATACACACACACATGCACAGACAGCGAGAGAGAGAGAGAGAGTGAGAGAGAGAGAGAGCCTTGATGATTGCTGGCTGCACGACACGAATTTGGTCGGCGATTTTTTTTCTCTCTCTCTCTTTCATCTGCCACAGAACAGATCTGCACGAGATCCAGCCTTGATTCCGGTGATAAAAACGTGCGTTGGCCTTTTAACATCTGCCAGATCCGCCGCTCGCAACTCCACGGGGAGGCACAAGAGCTCGAGCGGTTATTCTCCTTAAGACGAGAATTCAGGAAAGCCTCAAGAGATGCCAAAAAGGAGCGGACTTTGGTTGCTGCTGCTGCTGCTGGTCGGGCTGCTGGTCGTCGCATCGGCGCACGAGCAGGACGTGAACGAATCGTACTCGCCGCGGAGAGCGCGCGCCTCTGCCAACAGCCCCGGTAAGGAGCAGCATCCTCCTCCGCTCTCAGCGCGTTTTTTCCTTTTTTTTTTCCCTTCTTTTTTTTTGCGCCGCTACTGTGCGCTGCACATCCAAGCGCTCGAGCCCCGAGCTGTCACCAGCTACCATTTGTATGAATTGCTATGCTTTAATATCTAGCCAGATTACTCATGTCTTGCACTTGCATGGTAGTTTAGTTGCAGCGTAGACTAAAACATTATTGTGCAAGCTTTTTTTTTTTTTTTTTTTTTCCCTTCCCCCTCAGTGACTTGAGCAGAATCAGTCAGCCGGCTCATTTGAGTTGATAGGGATGCCGCCTATGCACCGTTAGAAAGGATGCAATCCTGCACATGTCTTATTTCAGGGTTACAGAGACTCCATAGCACAATCATAAGATGCACAGATTCCCCTGAATTCAGGATGACCCCCCCCCTCCCTCCTCTACTCGAATAGCACTGAAGCCGTCAATCAATGAGCCGGTCACACTGTTTCTCCCTCCACATGCTGAGAGTGTGACGTCTGGAGCGCACTGATCTAAATCAGAGCTCTCCAAACCCTCTTCCAGAAGATATATAGGATGCACAATAAATCCTTCTCTCTTAGCTTTGTTACTGTGTGCCTATTAAACATCCCAGCTCTTAACTTGGAGTAAAAGTTGCAGCATGCAACATGTGCGATTGAATAGGCTGCATTCTGATACTGAGGAAGCGTCTTTGCAATTCTCACCTAATGAGTGCAAATATCTCAGCTACAGCCAAACCAGAGCTGTAACCCTGGAGTCATTTCACTGAGGTCCAGATTGCAGACACATGTCACAGCTATAGGTAACAGACCACAAGGCTGAATGTGTACTATTATACAACAGTTGGCAGTTTCCTCTCTTCGCTTAAAATCTGGTTTGTACCCTAAAGCAGTCCGAGCTACCTGTTGATTTCTGATTTACATACATTTACTTTATTATGGGGGGCACGTTAACATAGTGTTCATGGCAAGAAGGTCCTGGGTTCGAGTCCCAGGCCCGGCAAGGGTGTTTCTGTGTGGGGTTTGCATGTTCTCCCTGTGCTTGCGTGGGTTTCTTCTTCATACTCCAATTTCCGACTAGAGTCCAAAGATATGCACAAATTGCCTCTAGGTGTAAGTGTGAGTGGTTGTGCATGTGGTGACCCATCAACGTACTGGTAAGCTGTTCAGGGTGTACCCCGCCTTCACCCAGAGCGCCCAGAGTTGGCTGAGATAGGCTCCAGACCAAAAGGGTTCGAATGAATGAATGAATCTACTATGCCAGCAATAGCAATATGATAATATACTTTATCATGCTCATAGTAATGACACTGCAACATAGAAATGTTATGTCATCTTAATGAACAAACAAACACAAATGCATTTTACGGTCTGTCATTCTCTCTCTCTCTCTCTCTCTCTCTCTCTCTCTCTCTCTCTCTCTGTGTTTAAAGCATCCTCCTCAAGTTCTCTGAATTCAGTTGAGAACCTGTCATCACTACTGACTTTGTAGGCTTGTAAACTTTTCCAGGCTTTTTGTGTACAGTTTGCATGCTCTCCCACTGTTCCTCCAGGTATTCCGTTTTCCTCCCACAGGCCAAAGACAAGGTCTTCACCAGATTAGGTCGACTGGTTACTCTAAATTACCCATAGGTGTGAACATGAGTGTGAATGGTTGTCTCTTTGTCAGCCCTGAAAAAGGCTGGTGACCTGTTCAGGGTGTTCCCCGCCCTTCTTAACTGAAGTCGGCTGGGATTGGCACAGGGTTCGCAATAAACCATGGTGGGTAAGCAGTATAGAAAATGAGTGGATGTATGGAAAAAATTTCCACACAATAACCTACATGCTTCCACCACATCAAAACATCAGTGAGGTAAAAAAAAAAAAAAAAATGTACATGTACATACTTTAAAGTTTATACCTTAGTGTTGTCATACATAGTTAGTTAATGCTGTGGCACTGTCGGCAATGCAAACTGGCTATTTGAAATAATAGTCAAAAGATGGGGGCCAATTGTGTGGTGGTTAGTGTGCTGGGCTCATATTCGAATTCCTGTTAACCCCTGTAAAACTTTAAAGAGAACATCTAGTTGTCATATATCGTCAAAACGTTGAATTTTGACCAATTTTGGGAAAGTGTCGCAAATTAAAATTTTTTGTCTTTTGCATAGCATGAACGAACTTCTAACCATATGGAATGGTTTAGCGAGTGAAGAAATAAAAAAATTCAGTGATGCAGTGATGATTATACACTTAACAAAATGAAGACAAATCAAAAACCAAGTACTATTCAAGTATTTATTTCATGTAATATTGGGTCATATTGATGAGAATAAGTAAACAAACAACAATATATAGTATTAACAAAAATAACAGTCCCTTTGTTGAGAAAAAAAAGGCAATATTTATTGTGGCCACCCTTTACTTTGATTACAGCATTTAACCTTTGAGGCATAGTGTTCACATATTTTTTAATTTCTTCACCCGCTAAACCATTCCATATGGTTTGAAGTTCATTCATGCTACGCAAAAGTCAAAAAATAAAATTTCTCCCAATTTGTATTGGTATTTTCAGTGTTTTTTTTCATTAGCCATACTTTTACCTCAGTATACTTGTCGGAATGATTTTTTTGGTTCTCGTTGCCTACAATAGCATTGTTCAATACATTTTTACCAAAAATTATACCGAAGTAATTTTTACTTATTTTTATTAGGAGCCCTTTTAGACAAAAGTGGTGGTGTGTAATCTTCACTGCACACTACTGTATATATATATATATATATATCTTTGGTTAAATTTTTCCCAGTGGTAGATTAGAACTATAATGATTGTGAAAAGCTCTGCACTGGTTTATCAAATTGCATAATGAATGATAGAGGTGTCTCCTTGGCAAAAGATACAACTCAAAAACAGGAGTAATTCACAATGCTTTTGGCTGCACATACATTGTGAGTTATGGATGAATTGTGGTATATTGATGCATTTTGTATATAATTGTAACATCATGACCCTTAGATCAAGGAAAGCAGCAAAATTAAATAAAATTGTGATTTGTGTTGATACGCTTCCAGCTAGTATAAAAAGCTACACTGATCCACAAAGTATGACACTGTGACACGCAGAAGTAGAGCACATGTCACATCTGGTTTCATTAAATACATTAGCACAAGTGGTGGTGTCTTTTCATTTCACTGCCTTATTAACCGTTTAGGGTCATGAGTTTTGGAGGTGAGACTTCAAGTAAAGACTGGGACGCTGGATGCCATCAGACACCTGCCACTTCACCTGTCTGACCCCTTTGTGTTGTGCACTCTGTAATGGAAGCTTTGAAATCCACATACAGAAAAACTATTAGGCTATCAGACTTTCATTTTTTGGAGAAACTGAACTTGTATTCTAAGGGAGAATTATTTTAGCATGCGGTTTTGCATAGATTACACAATTGCACGGTGGAGTAACTTACTAGATGACATAATACATAATCATCTGGATGTGACCTGAGGTTGAAAAATCTAGAACCCATCATGTGATCTCTTATTAGATTAGATGTGATGTGAACTATTTTCTTGGCAGTAGGATTAACTGATCTGAGGCAGCATGATGAACTAAACAGAACTAATTGAACAATGGTAACAAGACAAACTGAACAGTAGCAGCAGGACTAATAAGCCACTGGCAGCAGGACTACCTGACCTGTGCCAGCAGAACCAACTGACATTGGCAGCATAACTAATGGAACTGTGGCAGCAGGAATAACTGCCCAGTAGCAGCAAAATTAACTAAAACTGGCAGCCAATCTATATTATTTGTTAACTATTTTCTTGGCAGTAGGACTAACTGATCTGAGGCAGCATGACGAACTACACAGAGCTAACTGAACAGTGGCAGCAGGACTAACTGAACAGTGGCAGCAGGACTAACCGAACAGTTTAGCAGAACTTACTGAACAGTGGCAGCAGAACTTACTGAACAGTGGCAGCAGAACTTACTGAACAGTGGCGGCAGAACTAACTGATATTTGGCAGCAGGACTAATTGAACAATGGCAGCAAGACTAACTATTCTGTGGCAAAAGGCCTGAGTGTATGGTAGCAACAGGACCAAATTAAGAATCACAGCAGCAGCACTAAACAAGCACTGGCTGAGACACGCTCCGCAATATTCCTTTTCTTTTTGGATTTGCACCAAAATGCAATCCATAATTTGATAAAATTTTTCTTGGTCTCTTGTAGAGTGTGAGAAATTCTTAAATATTTTTAAAAGAATGCTGAAATCAGGCTAAAAATTCTAAAACTGGCTCTGTACTTTAAATTTATATTTGTAAGGGCAACAGACAGAAGACAGAACTCTGAATACTGGTCAGACAGTCCAGCAAATTACATGTACAAGTTTTGAGTGCTCTACATTCACATGCAGAAACTCATTACAAACATAAACAGAACCACAGAACACAGACCAAGTCAGACACACACCTCAGCTGGTTTTCCATTCAGTAAACCCAGGCAGCTTTCATCACTTCTGACTTTATAATAGATTATTCAGCGTCTTGTGCTCACTGGGTGCCAAAACAAGCAAGTGTGCGTGTGTTAAAGACAGACAGACTCCGAGAGGCAGACCAATAATCCGGTGAAGATATTCGTATTAAATAGATCTCTGTTCAGGTGAAAACCATCTAAATCAAGTTGATTTGCTTTTCAAAAGTGATTAGGGGTGATGATTCCCCCTCCGCTTTTATATTCAACACTCTTAATCCAGCAGGAACCTCAGTGATATATGCAAAGAACTCCTAAAGCCTAAAGAGTGTCTAAAAGCTGCTTTCCAAAACATGGTGCAAAAATTTCAGTACACTATTTAAATCCCATAATCCCAGTGTGTAAAGATGTACCCTAGCAGCTATAAACCACATCATCAGTGTTTGAGACTTGGTGAATTTGTTGGATTCTTTCTCGCTGTATTTTCTTATTCAAAATTATGTCTGACAAGTAAAGTTTCATGTAGCAGTATTTTTTCCCCTAATTTGCGCTCTCCGAAAGATTCTCTAGTTATTTTAGGTTTTACCCCATTGTTATCCTTTCTAAGGATCTTAGATGGATCTATGCATTAACTTAAATATAAGCAAATTTCTGATTTACCCGACAGTGACCTTAACCAGGGCGGCATAGAGACTTAGTGGTTAGCACATCTGCCTCACAGCGCAAAGGTCCTGGGTTCAAGTGCCAGGCTCGGCGAGGGCGTTTTTGTGTAGAGTATGATTGTCCTCCCCATGCTTCCCTGTGTTTCCAAAGACATGCACTTAGGGGTAACTGGCTGTTTCAAATTGACCCTAGGTGTGAGTACGACTGTGAATGGATGTGTATGTGTTGCCCCTGATGGACTGTAGAGCTGTTCAGGGTTCACCCCTCCTTCGCCCAGAGTCAGATGAGATAGGCTGCTAAGGTTGCAGCCATTCTGCAACCCTAGTAGGATGAATAAATAAGTAACTTTTTTCAAGATTAAATATTATTGATTTTGTTGTGTCCCGCAGGATCCTGGTCCCAATACATGTTAATATGATGTTTATCATTGTGCTGAGACTGTAATATTCAGTTGGAACGGTATTTAAGTTGCACTGAGTTGCTTTGAAGTTTTTATATCACATTAAAAAAATCCTGGCTCTGTGGTTTTCTCTGAGAACGTCCTTGTCTTAAACTTGGCATGTCATGTCTCTCTCTCTCTCTCTCTCTCTCTCTCTCTCTCTCTGTCTCTCTTTTTCTTTGTCTGTCTCTCTCTCTCTCTGTTTCTCTCTGTCTGTCTGTCTGTCTCTCTCTCTCTCTCTCTTTCCCTGCCTGTCTCTGTCTTTCCCTGTCTGTCTGTCTCTCTCTCCTTCTCTCTGTCTTTCTGTCTGTCTCTCTCCCCCTCTCTGTCTGTCTCTCTCTCCCTCAATCTTTCTGTCTGTTTGCACCCCCCCCCCCTCTCTCTCTCTGTGCTGGGAAAAGTGCAGTATTTTAGTTGACATTATAGTTGACATTTCTAATTGGCAGGCTCCAACGTTCTAGAAGAGAAGGTGAGGCTAAAACTCTTCGAGAGGCCTCAGAGTTAACTGTTATCCTTTAAACAATCTTTCAAAATGTATGCAGTATAAAGAGCCAATAAAAGAGTAAACAATTATCAAATAATTTTTTTTATTCATTTAAAAAAAATTGGGAAACAAATGTTCTGGTTTTTATTACTGAAAAATAATACATTGAAACATTTCATCCAAATCAACAATGCATTTTCATCTTTTACAGCCCCATTTGTTATTATAGATATATACACTTGAAGTGACCTTTTGTTGGGTAGAACAATTTACTGTACAAAACATTATGTGTCAGCTATGAGAAAGAGTTCTTCTTGCTTTTATTGACCTCAAAATCATTTAATGGCCTTTACACTGATTGAGACATTGCTGCCTATCTCAAAAACTTGAAGAAAGCCCATTTTCTTTTGTTTAATGAAAAAATACTCTCTCCATATACATATAAATAGATTTATGTTGTGCAAATTGCAAGTGTAAGGTCTTTACAGTCTGAAGCCCCCATTAGAGCAGGGCTTTAGAAGAAACGGTGATAAATGTAACATGAATGAATGAATGGATTGATGGATGAGAGGATGAATGGATGGATGGATGGGTGGATGGATGGGTAGATGAGTGGATGGATGGGTGAAAGAATGAATTTTAATGTGTGTGGAAAATATCTCACTGGTTTGATCTGAATGAAGAACTCAGAGTCTTCCAGTCCCTCTCACTCAGAAACAAAGCACCACAAACTTTACATCATAATAATAAAAAATAATAATATACAACATACCAAAATACTTTAAGGGAGCCAGCTTCCCAATATTTATATCAAAGTCATATTTTAAACATCCATGACTTACATAAATTTGATGTGATTTTTAATATGTTTTTTATTCTATTTCCCCCCCTTGCTTGTTGTTTAATAACGATAAATAAGACAACGAGGCATGGTTCGTTCATATACAACACAAACCTGCTAATAAGTCCCTGACTCTTTAATACTGTACACCTTTATACATGTTTTGGACTTTGGGGCCAGAGGTTGAGGTATCACACACCACGGCGTCCATCTCAGCCAATAAAAGTTACTTCTTTCACTTCCAACATATTTAGGGGTTCTACCACTTTCCAGGGATCGGTGTACCACACTCATACCATGCTACATAAGTGATGTGTGAATTGCCTCCAATCTGCCCAAAGTGAACTGGTTCCTGCCTCACAGCTCTGAAGTAACCTGACAAAGACAAATCAAATGTTATGTTATGAGATCATTACAGAGATATTCCTTCCAAAAGTAAGTTGAACTGGACGTTGTGTGATAAGATCAGTGTCTTGATCTAATGTGCACATCAGAAGCCTAGTTAGCAAGATTTCATCGGTGTGGTATTGTTGCTCTGTAATCATAGTCACATGCAGTTGGATGCAAATGGATAGTGACTGGCTTAGTGACAATCCAATTGCATACTATTAACTTACTGTGGCAGCAGTACTTAATGAACAGTGATAAAAACGGCAGCTATAGCAACAGTATATGTGAACAGTGATGACGCTGCTACATGCTACAGTGGCAGAAGAACTACCTGATCTGTGGCACCAGCACTACCTGAACTGTGGCAGCAGGACTAACTGATCTGTGGCAGCAGAACTACCTGATCTGTGGCAGCAGGACTAATTAAACAATGACAGCTCGACAGAACAATGGTAACAGTACTACCTGACCTGTTGCAGCAGGACTAACTGATCTGTGGCAGCAGAACTACCTGATCTGTGGCAGCAGGACTAATTGAACAATGGCAGCTAGATTGACCAATGGTAACAGTACTACCTGACCTGTTGCAGCAGGACTAATTGATCTGTGGCAGCAGGACTAACTGAACAATGGCAGCAGTTGTAACTGAATAATAGCAGCAGAACTAACTTAAAAGTGGCAGCAGGCCTGACTTAATAGTAGCAGCAAGACTAACTGAATAATGGTAACAGGATTAACTGGACAGTGGCAGCAGGGTAACTAATCTCTGGCAGCAGGACTAACAAAACATTGGCAGCTACTTTTTTGAAGGTTTAGCACATAAAATTAGGCGGACATAGAACAGACTGCTTTTCAAAAGTGTCAAGATTACAGAGGTGCCTATCATTGGCATTGAATTTTGGATGGTTGCACAGCATATGCATCTGCATTGTGTAGCATCATACAGTGTGAGGACTTATGTGATATGATTTTCATTATTTTGTCAAGAGATTATGTCAGGTATTGACACACTACAGGACAATATTTCTGTTGTTAGTTTCTCTTTTATGAGCCCAGCTTTACAGACTTGGCATCTTTTGGCTTTAACCAACTCATCTGAGACAGACATAAGCATATGAGTTATGTTGACTCATGATCATGCCCAAAACTATTTACTTTGGCCTTCTTTCCTGGAATTTGGCACCCCCTCCAGTTTTCCTCCTGCTTAAACAGTGCAACGTCAGTGGCTATCCATCACGTTTAGACAGAGAACTGGCATAAGTAGAGATATTTCATAACAATTTAGCTGAACAAGTTTTCTGTTGTGGGTAAAATGTGGGCATAATCACACTAGTGGATCCTACCATGCCCAAGCACATATGACACCCAAGGTATGGTTCATTTGACTAGATTTACTGCTCTCTGCAATGTTCAGATGAGGTGTCTCAATGACCTTTATGTTACTTGAAAGATGTGGACATTGGTATGGTTAGTTGGACTTGTGCATGTTACACAGTTCCATTAATTTCTAAATATTTGGGGTAATAACAGGTCTGAATCTTTCCTTATTGATCAACAGGAATTATGTATCAAGCTATGCTAAGGCAATTTTCTTTAACACAAATAGTTGCACGGTACAAAGCAGCCACGCCTAACATACAGTGGTGTGCAGTGAAGATTATCTGCCACCACTTTTGTCTAAAAGGGCTCCTAATAAAAAGAAGTAAAAAATGTACTCATAGACTCATTGCCTACAATAACACTGTTCGCAATGAGAACCAAAAAAATAATTCCGACAAGTATATTGAGGTAAAAGTATGGCTAATAAACAAAAACACTGAAAATAACAATTCTTCTGAAAAATGTTCTTTTTTTTTACTTTTGCATAACACGAATGAACTTCAAACCATATGGAACAGTTTAGTGAGTGAAGAAATAAAAAAATATGTGAACACTTATACAACTTAACAAAATGAAGATAAATCAGAAACCAAGTACTATTCATGTATTTATTTCATGTAATATCGAATCATATTAAAGAGAATAAGTAAACAAACAGCAATATATAGTACTAACAAAAATAACAGTCTCTTTTTTGAGGAAAAAAAGTCAATATCTAGTGCGAACACCCTTTACTTTGATTACAGCATTTAACCTTTCAGGCATAGTGGTCACATATTTTTTAACCCATTCCATATGGTTTGAAGTTCATTCATGCTATGCAAAAGTCATTAGAAAATACAATTTGTGACATTTTTGTGGTATTTTAAGTGTTTTTGTTTATTATTCATACTTTTACCTCAATATACTTGTCGGAATTATTTTTTTTGTTCTCATTGCCTACATTATAGAGAAGTAATTTTTTTACTTCTTTTTATTAGGAGCCCTTTTGGACAAAAGTGATGGTGTATAATCTTCACTGCACACTACTGTAAGTTCGCTTAAGCTGAATGTGGTGGCTTGGTGGTTAAGGCTCTGAGTTACTGATCAGAAGGTTGGGGGTTCTAGCTGTGCTTCCATCAAGCTAAAACCATTGGGCCCTTAACCCTCACCTAAGGCCTTAAGACCTAAGACCTTAACCCTCAACTGCTCAGTTGAATTAATGAGATATTAAAAAAAAGCTCTGGATAAGGGTGTCTGCCAAATGTTGTACATGTTAGCAGTTATACCCTGCCATTATTTTGGTGCCATTATTTTTGGTGCATTTGGTGGTGTGGTTCTGTGTTTAGTGACTATTAAAAATGTTATGATAAATTTTTAAAAATAATTTTGCATGAATTGACAAATCAAATGATTTACAAGCAAAACTGTTTCTTACTTAAATTTCAAATGGATAGATTCACTGTCATTATCTGATATATTATTCATTCATTCATTTTTTGAACCACATAATCCTAATTAGGGTCGCAGGGAGGCCGGGGCCCATCTCAGCCGGCTCTGGGCGAGGGCGGGGTATACCCTGGACAACTCGCCAGGCCATTGCAGGACAGAAACACTCTAACGGCAACCCAATGGCCTACTCTTTACAAACAACAGCAATGGTTCTTTTATATGCCTCTCACCACAGACAGTGAGAGACATGACTGGCCTTTGCTCATTTATTACGAAATTAAATTTTCCAATGCAGACCTTTGCGGTTTCAATGCCATAATTGCAGTCCCTGTTTTCCAGAATCCAATAACTTTTTTTACCCTTGGTTGGGTACAGAATGCTTTCCTTGACCCATGAATGCTAAAGTCAGGACTTACTAAAATTCTTATATTCTTTAAAGGATTGTTTTTTATTGCACTTGTGCATTCAGATTTCTGATTAAGATGTTTCAGGTTGTAGGTGTTATGTTTATCAGACTGGCTGAAATGCTGTTGTAAGGCACCTGGTCGAGATTCGAGCTGGCCTGCAGGCACCTGTGTTCCAGTCTTTCCATCAAGGAAGGAGTCTACGAACTGACAATGGTCTTCTCCATGGCCTGTCTGGTCTCCAATATTGTAGAATTTACCTGAGTACAGAATTGAGCTGTTAGCTAAAGCTTGCTTAGATCTCATATAGTTTAGTTACAAAAATGTTCCTGCATATTAGCATTTGTTGTTCACTTTACTGGACATTGCATCTCGAAATGTAATATTTTTTTCTGTCAATATACAAGGTGCAAAGCAAATAAGAACATTTCTGCAGTACTGGTACTAGAGACCTAACTTTTTTGAAGGATTAGCTACAAAAATGTTTCCAATGATCTACTACTCCAAAAACTGGGCTCAAGCAAAGTCTGAAGATAGTCAGTTTAAGCCTTGTTCCTCCAAAATACAATTAGATCACTACTCTTGGAGATCAACCCATCAGCAGACTTCAGTCCCAACTATGTTGCTGGAGAACTGATCACCCTGTAGAATTCAGCAATAACCTGAAACTCCAAATAAATCAGATAGGCCAGCTGGATTAAATTAGATTTGGAATTGAACCCTGACACGTAGTAGACCCCCAGGAGTGGAGTTATGGACGCCCAATCTAGTGTTGGACTCTCCTAATAAAAATATTTTACAAACTATTTTTGGAGCACTGACCGTTAAGAGAGTCACTCAGGTAGATCTTATATCGCAGGGAGTTGCAGAGCTGGATGCCGACAAACTTGCGATACCATGTTCTCTTAACATACTGCTTGCCAGTGCACTCCGAGTATGAATCCGCCTTAAATGGAAATGGTGTCCAGATAGAGTCCTTGCCTGAGACAAGCACAGAAAGAACCAACTGATTACATTTAATTGTGTTTCATTCACTTGTACTGAGAAAGAAAACATGTTTGTTAGTAATACCACAATCTTTTGCTTATTATTTAAGGAGGTGAGGAATTGTTAATGCCTAAAGGCCTATCAGAAACATTTTCAACACAGCTAACACACAATGTTGTGGAACATTGTTGCAACGTTGCATAAAGGTCATAATTTGGTTTGTTGTACAAAAACTTATTTGAACATTATGACAATGTAAACTTTTGACTTTTATGCTTAATGTTATTTTGATGTTTCCAAAATTTTGCACAGATTCAGCCCTCTAGAACAGCACCATCTAGCATGGGACAGGAACTGTGCACATCTGTAATGGGGTTTCCTTTTCAGTGAATCACACAAAGTACTTGCAAATTAATGTTACTGTAACATCTACTAATAACATTTTTTAAACATTTATTGAAAATGCTACCTGTAACATTAAACAATATTTTTGGTAGTCTACAAATAACATTATCGCAACTTTTGTGCAACGATGTAGTAATGTCATTAAACGCAGGGTTAAAACGCAAAGGGCTCTTCAGTTATGGGTCTTGGGGATCCCATAAAGCAATGATGGCCAACACCATTCTTGGAGATCAATGTCTCTGAAGACTGCTTCAAACATAATCATGCCCACCAAACCATTTAATCATTTAATCAACTCTTAAGACTTTGAAATTAGGAACAGCATTGGGCACCATTGCCATAAAGTTTCCATGTAAAAACAAAGTGTTAATTTATAAAAAGGGGTCCCAGCAAAAAAGCAACTTTTAAAGTGGATGATTTTATGGTTCTAGTTTTTGTTTAGAAGCAAAAATGATATGTGTTTATTGTGAAACCCAATTACAGTGTTTTCCTAGTGGAACATGTTAAGAGTTAAAAGGAGAATAAGCCCTGGTCAGTGGACCACAGAATTCAGGACATGGTGTAGGGGAAGGGGAATGTGCAACAAGTACTGGGGACCAGGGTATAGAAGGATTTTAGGTGAGGAGGAGGATTTGGGACTTATCAGGGAGCCAGTGAAGGTGGGGGAGTGCTCTATGTTCTGACAGCAAATTTGTCTGACAGCGCTACTCATATAAGATGGATACCTTGCTTAAATCAGTTGTTCAGTTCAGTTGGGTAAGAGTTAGGGTTAGGGTTAGGGTTAGGACTGTCAGGCCAATAGGCTGTCAGACCAATGGACTGTTAAAATATAGGGCTGTAACTGTAGGTGCATAAGGGTAGGGGTGTTGTTTTTCCAAGGCTTAGTGCAAGTGAGAACATCATTACTCATCATACTTCATGTAGCCTGCCTTGATTTTACAATAAACAATTAAAACAATTCTCTATATTCTGAAACCCTTCAGAGAGACTTCTGAAGAAACAGCAGTCTGTTGTTCAGCATTTCTACATAGCTTACATCTGTTACTTTGGAATCAAAGTGCTGATACAGTGGTCTTAATAGTTTAGAGCGAGGTCTCTCTGTTCTCTCTGTACTCATGTGGGACTTCACATCTATGGTATGTTCGAGTGAGGACTTTCTGTTCTAGAGTTGGATGTTTTCAGGTTAGATGAGGGCAAAAGGCAGTTCACACATGCTCTCAAATGGTTTGCCTGGATTAGAGACACATTTTAAAGAAAGAATGTGTTTTTGTTTGAAGTTTAAAGTGTAGTTCCAAAGACTTTAACATTCTTTGTTCTCTCTCAATCTCTCCTCACTTGAATGGTGCTCCAGAGACTTACCTGCAACATACTCGCTCACTCTGGGATCCGCTGCACAGAAAAAAAATAAAAAATAAAATAAATAATAATAAAAAAAAGGGGGGGGGGGGGATAGGTGAGATATTTGCAATCACTCATTCATTTAAAAACAACCATCTGACCAAAGCCATCAAAATGATGTGTAGGCTATAGGAAATTTATGAAGAGTAGCGTTCCAGCTTCATGTTGGCTAAGCAGAAGTGGGCAGACGGCCTCAAGTATTAAACTACAATAAATTGCCTCTACCATAAAGCAGTGTATTTTCTTCCCCAAATAATCTTTGAATCCCAATGTTGAGATCAGATCCACTGGCATGGACAAGTCCACTGGGGTTTCCAAAGCTTTAGGAGACACTGATTCAGTTGCACGAAGGGCTGAAGGTAAAAATATCTCATGCCTGTCTTCATGAAGTCTCTTTCAACATCTCATTTCACATAGGGACATCTGATCAGTCTGTTGGTCCCACTAGCTGGCACAGATATTATACTTCTTGCTGGAACCAGGGATTAAAGTTCTCCATGACTGCCATGAGTTATTTGCTATGCATTTATTATGGGATTTCCCATTTAATGGGCAGATTACTTAGTGGTGCTCTACCAGGGGCCAGACTTTGTGTACCTCTGTCCCTCTGTCAAGATGTCTCACCAGTGTGTCACATGGCCTACACATCACTCACTGATTGAGTTCACACTGTGATGATTCCACAGAGCAGAGCTCTACCACACTGGGACACCCACCTGCAGAGCTTTACTTAATGCTTCTGGTTAAGGTAATATGTTTGAAAGCTTTTGAGTTTGATAGATTTTCTCAACATGAAGATGAAGGGGGAATCACAACCTGGAATTGCACACCTAAAATTTAATTATCTGGATCATTTAATTACAAGGACAAAATACTCATAAATGGCAAGTATTTGTATCCTGTAATGGACCTGTAATCTGAGGTGTAATCCTGTAATCTAATTATGAGATAACACTCAACACAATAGACAGTAATGGTTACTGAAGCAAACCTCTGACCTCCTATTTCTGGAGGACTTGGATATGGTATGTACCACTGGAAATCATTGTTCACATTAGGAAAACAAACCAAACTATTGGCTCAAGCAGACCTTAGTCTGCACCAAAAGCTCTAATGTGAACGCACCCTTAAAGTTTGGTACATTAAAATGACTGAAATATAAGTATAGCCACCAGAAAGGAAAACATGACACCTCACTTTTTTTATTTTTGAAGTGTATAACTAATCTTGAATTGTTTTGTTTTGTTTTGATTTTTTATTTTTTTTTGCCCTGATCGGTTATAGCCTAAATTGCCTTTATGGTGTAAGTGGTGTAGTTTAATACACATACCCGACTCTGTGCTAAAGGTTACTGGTCTGCTGGGTGGCCCCTCGCCCAGTTCATTCTTTGGCTTCACTTTGAACTCGTAACTATGTGGTAAGATGAACAGAAAATGTTATTAATAATGATAGATGATAAAATGCAAACTGTAAACGGTAAACACAGTAGGTGCTCTGCTTACTTCCCAGAACGTTATCTCAACTTCCTCCAGAACTCCTCTCAAGTCCATTTGTTCTGCTCTAGAGTATCTAATCTCACTGCTGCTTTTAATGGCCATACACTAAGCTGTGATACTTGACCCATGTCTTCTGCACATGGTGAGGCCTCTTTAATAGATCCTCCATGTGTGAGGTGCTGAAGATCACCACAAACTGAACACTTTCTCAAGCAACATCTGACCAGATTACAGCACTGTTTTTCAGGCTCATCATTGCTGATATTGATCATAACCCTATGTATATGTTTTCAATTTCTAAGCTCAGAATGTATTATTTTCCTTCTTGATTATGAAAGAATATTTGTGTGTGTGTGTGTGTGTGTGTGTGTGTGCGTGTGTGTGTGTGTGTGTGTGTGGGAAGAGGGTGGGGGGTGTTGCTGTCTTCCATAAGCATACCTGGACTCAGGTTTGAGGTTCTCCACAGCTGTGTGTGTTTGGTTGGTGGTTACGATGGAAACTTTCTCTCCACCAGGACCCTTTGTGGTGGAGATGACCTCATATTCTGTCAACAAACATGGTTATAAGTATTTTATATTTCAGTTTTAGGCCCAAATTTTGTAGTGCTTAGATTCCTCAGCTTAAAAAGTGATCAAGATGGATTATACCACTGCAGAACTATGCTATTCAGTACTTCATAAATAACTATCAAACTTTATAGAACACTTGGAAGCTAAAAAAGCAGGAAATGTAAATGAAATAAAACTGAAGTTATGTGATCAGTTTTTGAGGTAAGTTTGAACATTTCAGCATTTTAAATTATTATCACATCATAGTCATCAACCAGCAGGTCATAAAATCATCCTAAGAAATAATTAGTAGTTTTACAAATATATATGTTTTGAGAATTCACGTCTCAGACAGACTTTCACACACATTATTCAAGAACACTCATCACCTCTTGGAAATACTTGTCCATAAAGTACTACCATTGAAATACCATTGTTCTTAAAGGGATGAAGAATCAGTCAAGCAGTAAACGTTTTTAACATTACATTTATACTGACGTAGATACATGAGTAAGACAGGTAGGTCCTTTCATGCAATGTCACTTTTCTGGAAGTCTGCCATCTTGGTGGTATCACTGTTTTATTATTGTTCACTTAACTTCGTAGTGCATGATGTTACATATTTAATGTGGCAATTCATGCAACAGAAAGGTCAAATACTGTCATGTGATTGCCATTTTATTGCCTGCTGAATATCATCATCAAGCTAAATAGTTCACGTATAAAATTTGGTTTGTGCACCTACCATGGGTTCAGGGCTGTTAGTCAAGCTGTACGATGTTCAAATGAAAGTGCCTAGATTGTTCTAAATCCTTGTAGGATAATCCTGTGATACTCAGTTGATGTATAACCACTGTATGTGTGTAAAATGTTGTATGTACACAATGTTGTGAAAATGCCATGAGTATATAAGATGGTCCTATGTTTCATGTGAAAGTAAACATGACTATTATAAAAAACTCGTATATTCTAAACAGATCAGATAATCCAAAACACATATTCATTCATTCATTCATTTTCTGAACCGCTAAATCCTAATTAGGGTCGCGGGGAGGCTGGCACCCATCTCAGCCGACTCCGGGCAAGGGCAGAGTACACCCTGGACAGCTCGCCAGGCCATCGCGGGCAAAACACATATAAAATTCATATATTTATTGTAACATAACACATGAAATAACACAGCCATAGGATGTCATAGCGCATCGCACAGCAGACCCAGCAAATAGACCTGATGTTGAGAATTACCTATGAGAAGTATGTTCAAAAATACATGACAAGGGTCTTCAGTGGCATTTTATGCCAGACAACAGGTGAGTTTGGTAAGACACACCCACAACTGTTCTAGGATTTTGTCCAATTTGTCTTGGTCCTGTTATATACCTGTTGTGTAACATATGTGATAGTGGCCTTACTTGCCAACAGCACATCCAGATAACCTCGGTGATTATGATGTATGTGAAAGGACCTAACACATCCTCTACATATAAATGTTGGAACATGGGCTCAGTTTACCTGTAGTTTCGTTGTCGGTTTTATTCCAGTTGAGGATGATGAAAGAGGGACAGCCTTCCACTGTGACCACAGTAAGGTTTGCGGGAGCTGTACGGGGAGGACCAGTCACTGTGATATCCTCTCCTTCTTCCTGCTTAAAGTAGCTCAGGGACGAAGTGATGGAACAGGGTTCGTCTGGTTTCTTGTCCGTTTTAAAGACCACATGAGGAGCTGTGACATAAAAATTTGCTTTGTTCAAACCTTCAGACTGATTTATCCTGACCTATTCCAACATGATTAGGATTACGTTCTGGAGCTAACAGATTCGTAATAATAATTGCTAACATGACAGTGGCTCAGTGGTTAAGGCTATAGCTTACTGATCCGAATGTTGGTGGTTTAACCCCCAGTACTACCGAGCTGCCACTGTTGGGCACTTGAACAAGTGCCTTTGCTCAGTTGAATAAAAAATTATAAATGTAAGTTCCTCTGGATAAGGGCAAATGCCATAAATGTAAATGTAACATGGATAACCTGCATCTTATAAAGTGACACAATAATTTATTTACCAATGAAGCGCTCTTTGCCCATGGCGTCAACTTTGGATGCTGGAACAGTGCTGAAGGCGGACGAGTTCTCCCACGATTCAAACTGCATTACTATGAAATCATAGAAACACAGAATAATACAAGACACAACATCAGCAATTCACAAAATTATCTTCATAATCCAAAATATTTTCTCTTTATATACTATTTGATTTTTTACCCGTCACTGGGGAAGCAGTTGTTTTGGGTTTAACTGGTTTGGCAGTCACAAGGGGCACGTTTGGTTTCCGAATGGATAATGTGTCCTGTTGTAAGTCAGTCAGCTTGCCTGGTAATAAAACAGAAAGGATTGCGGCTCATGTAATTTTATATTATATATATATATATGTACATAACTATGTACAATAAATATTAAAGACAGATATTAATTATTAGCTCAAACAGTTAGATCATTTTTTGTGGAAAGCTATTTCCTGGTACTTTTATTCCCCTGTGTTATTACAAATTAGATGAACTAATATTTTTCTTCTGTTACAAAAACATTATGGTAGTATAATAGTATTTTTCATGTATACCAAATAACTGCTAATATATAATTTTTTATATATAAAATATCTGCTCTTAAATTAATCATTCTTGAAGATTGATATCACAAACTGCAGTGTGTCCATTAACTAAATGCGCTGTAAAAAAATTCCAATAATAAAAGCTGGTGTTTTGTAGAATAAATAAAGTGCTTATGTTTATTTTCCATAAAGTGTACCAATATTTCTGAGTCTGATTCTACCATGTGACCAAAATATAAAATAATGAATAATGAAATTATCAATGTTTTTGTTACACCTGCTTCCAATGATGTCTCTTTACACACACTCCCTAGCCACACACCATCACTAAACTCTGACACTTTGGTGACGCTCCCTGAATCTCCTGAATGTTGAAAGCACCTGGACTGTTAATTGATCTGTGTATTTAAACCCTGTCTTCCTGTTCCTCTTTGTGAGGTATGGGGGGTTTCTTACTGAGCTGTGGTTGAGGCACTTTATGGTTTCTCCTATGATACCTGTTGCTGGACATTGTTTGAACTGAACACCTGTTTTTTGTGTTTTGTAGTTGGACTTCTGTGCTCATCATGGTAGTAAGAGTTGTAAAACTTTAATTCCTTATTCCTAATTTAATTCCTCTACATGGCCTACCCACTGCTATGGAATTGTCTGAATGTGTCTTCAATCGGGTTTTTAGGTCCTATGGCATCCCAGAGGATATTGTTTCTGACAGAGGGTCTCCGTTCACATCCAGAGTCTGGAAGGCCTTCTGTGACCACCTGGGCAGTGCCATTTGTCTGTTGTCAGGTTACCATCCTCAATCCAATGGCCAAACAGAAAGACTAAATGAGGAGATTGGGTGCTTTTCTATGCAAATACTGTTTTAATAATCAGACAGAATGGAGCTGGTATCTAGTATGGGCATAGTATGCTCAGAATTCACTCATTACACATCTCAAGTTAGCCCCTTTTCAATGTGTTTTAGAACTACCAGCCACCCTTGATTCCCTGGGAAGTAGAAACCACAAATGTCCCTGCGGTAGACAAATGGTTTCACCAAAGTGGCCAGCTGTCGGAGACCACAGATGTACAATTACAACAAATGGTTCAAAAGCAAAAATGATTTGCAGATAACCACCGTCGTCCGAATCCCATCTACTGGCCAGGGCAGCGGATCTTGTTGTCTGCCCAAGACATTAAGTTACGCCTGCCTTTCAGGATTAAAGCGTTTAAGAATCTTGAATGGACCAAGGAACCTTAGACTCAGTTTTTCTGAAAGGCAGGTGTAACTTAATGTCTTGGGCAGATAACCACCGTCATCCTAATCCCATCTACTGGCCAGGGCAGCGGGTCTGGTTGTCTGCCCAAGACATTAAGTTACGCCTGCCTTTCAGGAAACTGAATCTAAGTCTAAGGTTCACTGGTCCATTCAAGATTCTTAAACGCTTTAATCCTGTCTTCTATAAACTACAACTGCCTCTTAGGTACTATCTCATCTATATTTTTCTTATCTATATTTCATGTTTCCCTGCTGAAACCAGTCTTCTAGAGTCAATGGGAACCCCCCATGAAGGGTAAACATTGAAGGAAAAACTCACCTATTCCACTGGGTTTGACAACCATGTTGGGCTTTTTAATGATGGAGAAAGAAGGTCGAGCAGGAGAACCTGAAGAACAAAACCAAGCAGTTATAAGTAAGAGTTGAAATACAACTAGGAAATTTGCCAGAACATTCATACTCTTTACAAAATCTATGGTGGTGTTGCAAAATTGAGGTTTGGATTTCCATCATCTCTGCTTTCTCTCCACAATTAACAACTAAAACAAAAGTACCATTGTTAAACCAGCTTTCTGAAGTGGTTTATTACTTTTAATGAAAGCCTGTGAAACACATTACTTCCTGTTATCACTTGCACAGTAACAGCTATGATCAGTCATCCTCTTACATTTTCTTGAAGTCATTAAGACAGATTGCTGTGGGTAAGGGGGGTGATCACACTATAGGTGCGATAGAAAAGCGAGTGAGACAAATGGCAATTTGCAGCTGTCTCTTCTCATTCTCAAAATGTTCTCAAATTTGTCTCGCAACATTTACGGCATCTCCTGGTTCATGAACTCCTTGCAAAAAATATTCAAACGTTTGACAGTCTGCACATGTCGTGAGAAGGTCGCAAAGTTGTAATTTTGCTTGCAAATTTTTTGTTTGCAAGGAAAAGTGTCAAGTTGGAGACTTCCACACCAAAGCTTTGAGACTTGCTGGCATCCGCCATATTCTGTGTATTTTGCCATCATTTGTATTTTATGTGCATTTTGTTTGCGCTAATAATGCAGAAATAAAAAGTAAATGGTTTGACAAGAAAAACAGAACAAAACACAAGTCACTGTGAATTACCAAATATAAAGTAAAGGAATAATGACCACTGAGCCAATCATTAGGGTGAAATAAACCCAAACAGGGGGATCATGACCTTGATATGAAGCATATCTTTTTAATTACACACTCCATAGCAATGGCCTATTTGGTTATAAAAATTACTTATCATATGAAATGAATATCCTAACTGGCCAATCAAAATCCAAAAGAGTCATGTGATAAAGAAATAACTTTAGCAGTGACAATACTGTCAAAGCTACTGTTCTAGAAAAGTCCTCAAGACCTTCTGACCAATCAGAATCCACCAACGCTTCGTTTCTACATAGATTTATATCCATGAGTAATATAATTATTTTTATTTAAATAAAACTCTACTGTACGCTTATAGTCTGGTAAAGGGATGCTAATATTGTGTCACATTTTAATTAGGCTCGTTATGTTTTTTAGATGACTGGCCATTTAGATGTTATGTGAATACATTTAATATTCTACTCCACATTTAACTTGATCATCAGTTTCAAATTACCCTCTTCAGATGTTTACATTTTTCTGAAATTTACCCAAAAATATATAGATTAGCAGCCAAATAGTGACAGATGTGCTGCGGCCAAATATTAAACAATAGAAAGAATTGAGGTCACTATTCTTTACAGCATGATATAACAACATGTGAAGGATTAAACATTTAAAAATCGAACTGAAAATTAAATAGTTTATAAAAGAAGACCACGGGCCACAAGCAAATGCCCTTAACCAGAACCATCCAATCAGTAACGTCTTTGAGTTTAAAAGTTCAAGACACTTTGTTTTCTCAGTCTGTTATGACTGCTCAGAGTTTAACTGCTGTACAGTCAAAACGTCTCATTTAACAGAAAACGCCAGTTGGTGTTTGAGTTTGCAGAATTCATCAGTCTGAGTTTGTCAAATAAAAGAGACAACCTGAAAATTAAACACTGGTAAACAAGGGTAAATTCGATTTAACAGAAAAACAATGTCAGAAAAAACAGGTTTAATTCTGAATCACTGGTTTAGTTGAAATTTGTTCTCTTTATTTTTGTTCAGAACTTCTGTTTTTCCTGTGTAGTGTATGAGCAAAGCAAAGCCTAATGCAAACTGGGTTGATGTGATGGATTCTAGCGTGGAAAATTTGTTCAATCTGTTTCAGAAGCAGTAATAAAATCGCTTGCTTTTTTAAAGAGTTCAGCTCGTAGTATCTTGTGGCGAGAAGGAAAAATTTGTACAAAAAGCCGGGCACAAATTAAGCAAAAATTTTCCTAAAATAAAGCTGAAGACCAGCCGACGCCATACATCCATGAGGAAACTATTTTCCAACGACTCAGCCAGTGCACTGAGGAGCCGACCCAATGGTTATGGATAGAAGTGTGAGGGTATCATGCATCTGGTGGTAAACTAAGAGCGACCAAGACGTATTGAAAATAAATGTGTCTATGCTTTTAACCTCGAGCCGTTCCTCTGAACTGACCAACCACAGAAATTTTTTATTTTTTTTGGTAAATGCTCTTTTTATCAGACTTTCAACCACCAAAGGAGATCATTCTGAAAATGTTGTTTTTGAAGTTGTGTTGTCATAGTATGCTTATATGTGGTTTCAATCATAGTTTTTGAGGCGGCACGGTGGTGTAGCGGTTAGCACATCCACCCCACACCAAGAAGATCCTGGGTTTGACTCCAGGGCTCGACGTTTCAGTGTGGAGTTTGCATGTTCTCCTCATGCATGTGTAGTTTTCCTCCGGGTACTCCAGTTTCCTCCCACAGTCCAAGGACATGCATATTATGTTGCCCCGCAATGCACGTGCAAGCTGTTAAAAGTGTACACTGCCTTAATCAGAGTTGGCTGAGATAGGCTCCAGCCTTCCCATGACCCTATTAGGATTAAGCAGTTTGGCAAATGATTGAATAAAAAACACCAATATATGAATGTTACATGATTGTTACAATTCTAAGATTGTTGCCACAGTTCTGATGTTTGCTTTCTATTGTATTTTGGCTCCACCTCAGAGCTCCAGGTTCTCTGGTTTGACCCAGGAGCTCAGTTCTGTCCTCATGGGAATCCTTCAAGTCTTGGTTTTCTTCCACCTCCAAAAACATGCTGCTAGGTAGACATGGCGCCACAAACTTGCCCCAGTAGTGAACGAGTGCGCACGTGATGGAACGGTGTAGCATCCTTAGTGTATTCCTGCCTAACACCAGGATAAAGCCTTACAGAAGATGAAGTAATGAATAATTAATTGGTAGAATACATAAGCAATGCTGTGTCATGTTTAGTCTCAAGGTCATTGCCATCAGTTTCGTTTTGGATGACACACCGAACTCAAAAACTGGTTCTGGACCCAAGCTAAAACGTTTCTGCTGCTATTTTCTCCAAGTAACTTTGTTAGCTTTCTACCAAATAGTCCACCGTTAACTGAAACCTCTCACTAATGGGTAACTCAATCATTAAAATGTATTATTCAGAAGTTACAGTTGAGGCAGTGCAAGCTTGTAACCATTGGGTAGAGTTGTCATTTGAAGTAGTTATGGAATTTCGCAATATAGCAAGACGATACACAACACATTGAAGCTCATAAACACTACATGGTAGTCATGCAGCTCCACATGCATACAATATATTCAAAAACAATAGCATTATATTTACATACAGAGGACAGAATTCCCAGCATAGTTGTTTAAATAAACCCATACATAGGCGCCAAGCTCTAAAATTAAATTTTATGGATGTTACTAAGGGCAGCACAGTGGCATAGTGGTTAGCACATCTGCCTCACAGCAAGAAGGTCCTGAGTTCTAGTCCTGGGCTTGGCCAGGGGTTTCTGTGTGGAGTTTCCATGTTCTTCCTGTGCTTGTGTGGGTTTCCTACCACAGTCCAAAGGCGTACGCCAATCTCAGCCGACTCTGGGTGAGGGCAGAATACACCCTGGACAGCTCACCAGGCCATCGTAGGGCAGAAACATGCTGACGGCTATGCAGCCTACTCTTAATGAAAGTCAGCAATGGTTCTTTCACTTGCCTCTCACCACAGACAGTGAGAGACATGGCTGGCCTTTGATAACCCAGTTAGCTGCACTGGGGGGACAGCAGTGACATCCCGGTGACAGTGGGGCTTGAACCCCCAACCATCAGATCAGTAATCCAGCGCCCTACCACCGGGCCACCACTGCCCCCAAAGGCGTACACATAAGGCTAATTGACTGTTCCAAACTGCCCCTAAGTGGGAGTGTAAATGGTTGTGTATGTTGGCCCTGTGATGGACTGGTGAGATGTTTAGGTTATACCCCACCTTTGCCCAGAGACAACTGAGATCAGCTCCAGCCCGCAACCCTAGTAGGATTAAGTGTTTGTCAAATAAATGAATGAATGTTACTGTTTTAAAAAAGAGGACTAGTTTAGCATAGTATGCTAATATGTGGTTTCGAATGCAGGCTTCAAATCTTTTAGTGTTGGGTGAGAAAATCTTAAATAATATGGGGCATCTACAGAGCTGGCGCCTATGCCCAAACCTTCGGTTTGGTAACCACAGACAAAAAAGTTGAGGAAGTTATGAATCCCGTAGCCATAATTGCATATTCCTGCAAAGACTAGTGTCCTTGAGAGAGAGCACCACATGGTAACATCACAACAATGACCACAAAAACAGCCGCAGCATGAAGCATTTGCATCTGCTGAAGCTTGCGGGGGAAATAAAAAATAAACACCAACATTGAGTCAAGGACATATGAGTCAAGAAACATGGAAGGCTGGCGAGCAAATGGGCTTCAAACACTTGAAATGGACAGAGAAAAGGAAATGATTGATAAAGACACCAGCATGGAGAAATGCAGGTTAATGGTGGCTGACAAAACAGGGATACGGGGTCGGCTTGTATTTTACCCATTCTGGCTCTGGACCACATGACTGGTTTGGGGAAAGACAATCCTTTATGATGTTGTCCGTTCACTGTTGGAGGGAAAAGAAGGGAAGTTATGCAAAAAACACACTGGTTCTTGTGGCAGAAGTCTTGTTAGCATGAGCAACCTAAGGAGACTAGGTTTGAGCTGGGGACTTAAAGACTTAACGAAGAAACAAAGGTGGCTGTTGAACTGCCTGGGGAGAAAAGGAATCCGTACAGATGTCGGGCAGGCTGTACCCATCACTGTAAATCACACACACACTTGCATTCTGTGTAAAACTGTCAGGGAATAGGAAAGCGTGACGGCTGGTTTGTGCGCGCACACACACACACACACACACACACACACACACACTAAAACAGCACATGTTACTGAGCGAGAAAAAAAAAAAACTGGCTCCGAGGCAGCATTTATCACTTCCAGCCTTCAAGAGTCACATTACTGGACCGGTTTAGTTTTGTTTCCGCTCTTTCACTTCATTCAACTCATAATGGCTTTATTACTGTAATTAGTAGGAATGCATTGGTACCAATCCAGGTGCTCCTTTAACATAAAAAATGCCCTGATGCATAAATCTTATGTGATGTGAGCCGAGTGTACAGTGCTACGCTAAAGAAAGGATATTACGCTGATTATAGCGAGCATCGTCCGACAGTACAGGTTACCTCTTAAACACTAAGCACAAGATGTTTATTGCTAATAGCAAACTAGAGAAGTAAATTTGTGCAGATGATGCCAGGTAGATGAAAATGCACTGTAAATTTAAGAAGATACAGACTATAATCAAGTTAAAAACTGTCAATGCAGTGATATAATTTACCTGGGTAAGATTTCTTATAATCAGAAAAATATCTAAGCTTTAGAAAAGAGAGAAATGGCTGAATAAGTGGTTAAACATTCATTTCACACTCTGTATTAAATCAAATGAGCCCAAAACTAGCTTTCTCAATTTTGTTTGACTTTGTTAAAGTTAAGTAAACTTAAACTACATATAAAATATCAAATTTTAGGATAAACTAACTACAGTAAATGTGCACTCACATGAACATCATCCTGATTTGCCCCGATTATATTCCTGATGTTACATCAGAAGAAATCAGAGAACATCTGTACACATTGGAGGCCATCAGAGAACATTGTAGAATTTCATGAAAAAATTTGGAAAAGAATGAAGTATTTTGGTGGGGTTTTTTTTGTGTTCGGAGTAAACTGGGGAAAAATTGGAGTAACATCGGTACATATTGTTAGTGATCGGTGTACCATCATTATGAAATTTATAAAAAATTGGAGCAACTTCGGGAAACATTCCAGTAACATTTCCTTTTTTTCTAGTACAATATAAAAGGAACAGCATCGGTAACAATCAGAGTGATATCGGTAAAGATAGGCTGAAACATTGAGATAACATTGGAATATGATTGGCTCAAAACGGGATCAGAATCTTGTGAGCGCACCTTAAGAAATCAAAGGCAAATATTCTCAAAACGATATTAATTATCTCAGACATTTTTCTCTTGAACAGGATATAATTCCCAAAACAAGACTGAAAACAATCGTTAGCTGGAAATAAAATGTAAAATTCTTAGGTAGCGAATTCTTTGCTGAATAACATCTCTTTACTTAAGAGTGTTGTACTTGACAACCAGCTGCTGGCGATCAGTCATTGACAACATGAGATGAAGCTAAACAGAAGCTGTAACGCAACTTGATTCAAGCTAAATGATGTAGCCAACGAATGCACTTCTAGCTAACATTATACCAAGCATCTTAAGTGCAAGAAGACGTGTTTCTGAGCTTTTAATGGCCTCTGGATAAATTCGGCAAAGGTAGTCAGAGCTAAATAAAATGTCCCATGATGTGCCTGATTGATTATTACTATTTTATTCACTTTGGTATCAGCATGGGTATATAAGAGTACCAAAATACATATACCTGCACTCACAGTGGGTCTGAAACACCTGGTGCCAATGCATTCTTAGTAATTAGTTGATGAATTGAACATTCTGGTCTCATAGAATCACTGATTACTGACCATCCTATCCTAATTCAGTCCAATATTAATTATATACTCTATACCTATAACTTTATTCTTTTTAAAGGCCAAAGTTATTCAGCCAGGATCGAATTTCATTGTTTCAATAGGGAACTGAGAGCTTCGCATTGCCAAATGTGCACAGGTGTGTAAGGCTTGCTGCTTTTGGACATTGTCCAGCAGCTCGAGTCAACTAAACAGGACTGCTGTGGTCACAAAGAATGCTAAAGCTAGAGAGAAATAGAAAGAGAGAATAGCTGAACAGTAGGAGGCATTGTTATGGTGCAGAAGGGGGCTAGAATAGTTTCTTTACCCCAGTTTCTTCTGTATGAGTCGTTGGCCCTGGGGAAAGAAGAGAGCCGCATGCCGTTATAGAAGGGATTGAAAGGAGCTCTGCCTACGGCCGTCCGGTTCCTGCTGCTGCTCACTGCTACGACTGAATCGAAGGGTTTGGGTAGAACAGACAAGTTTGGGTCTTTCAGAAAGCTTTTACCTGGATAAAGAAATACAACAGTACCTCTGGTTACTGTGTGTGTGTGTGTGTGTGTGTGTGTGTGTGTGTGTGTGTAGACAGTAGGAAAGGAGAAGAACTGAACTGAACAAATGAACAAAATTCCAGGTCAACAAGTGTATATCCTTCCAGTTTCTAGGTAGAACCCTGCAAGGGAGTTGCCCTATCTGAATGAGTTCCAAAGCAGAACCTGTTTTTTGTTGTTGTTGTTGTTGTTGCTGTTGTTTTGGAAGATATATTTTTTCCATTCCATTTACCTCATAAGTGGGAAGTTGGAGCAGGGAAGTAATATCGGTAATTGGATAATCAGTACCATCAAATTTCAAGGTTAGTCACTGTTAGTTGTTGATAACAATGCATTAACCATTTTTTGCACATAAAAAACTCTGTAGCAACATGTGCACAAATAGAAGTTAACAGGACTGTGTACTGATTTGATGAAACTTAAATAAGCCAGAAGTACTAGTCTATTACAGCTTTCAGTCTGTTGACTGCATATGGAGATGTCATCTTCGATTTTGAGGTCAACCTTGGTGAGATTCCCTGGGAATTTAATATCGAGGGTATTAAAATGAATATTTCCAACTGGAGAATCAAGACTTTCCAGAACAAGCAGAATGCACCATCAGAACAGTCAGGGATTAAGCATATTAAGGATCCATTACATAAATAAGGACTTTTATGCTAAGGTCATAACATAGCCGGTTGACATGTGAAAATCATGACTGAAACTACTGTGTACATTCTGGATTTTGGAGGCAGTCTCTCCCAAAAATATGGGCAGAGAAGTAGCCAGTTAAAATACAACGGTTGAATTGATCTGGTGCTTGCCCAACAACAATTTTCAACATAAAAAAAATGGGAATGGAAACCACGCCCTCTAGGCTGTCAAATATTCAGATGGAAGTGCCCATTCTAGAATGCCAAAAAAAAAAAAGTAATTCTGGCTATGTGAGACTGTAGCTTTAGCTTTCTAAAAGTAAACACTCCGGTTTAGGGTGTCTTTAAGTGTAGAGTGTAGATGTACGATGACACACTATGTTACACAATCAAACTGGATTTTGCTTCCTAAAATGAGCAGTGAGATAATTACAGTAAATTGGTCTCACCCTATGGACAATATAGACAGACTAAATAGCAGCGGACATATTACAGCTTAACATCTGTCTTTATGAGGGGTGTTCTGTAGGTCTTTTCTATTCTTTATTATACTGTAGTATAATACTGACCCAACCTTACTTTTAATTGGATTTAATATGAATTTAGTTATGATATGTTATTAGCTATGAACTCAGCAGTGCTAGGTAAGTGCACCTAGAAAACGGGAGATAGGGTATAATAAACAGCTGTATAATGCTTAGTTTTTGCTTTTGGGAAAGGTTAAAACATTGGTACACAAATGTGATTTGGTGTAGATGTGACCACAGTAAGATGTATTCAGTGCTGTTCCTGTGGAAGCAAGACAGTGATGGGAAGGGAATGAAAGTGAGACTTCTTGAGAATAGATTAGAATAGCTGTGAGGTCACATATTAGTCCTGGCGTGAGCTACTGTGAACCTTTCAGACAGTCACTTGGGTAGCAGCCACTTATCTGTCAAAAAGAGAAATCAGCAAGAAGATTACTGCAGTGAGGTCAGCAGCGTACCCGATATTGTTACTGGCTGTCCCTTGGATAGATTTATCTGGTTTTTTGGTGGATGAATTAAGAGTATTACAGGATGTAGACTTTTTAAATCCAAAACTAATTATAAATAGTTGATAGATGGATGGTCACCAGTGGGGCGTTCTATAAAGCCTTGGGCTAATTTTTTGCTTTTTAATTTGGTAATCTAGGTACTGGGAATTTGGAAATTCAGTACCTCCAACTACATTTAGAAAAATAAGCCACACTGTAAAAACACTGCAGATTTGTCACTGTTGAGTAAATAAAAGACATCACCAGTGTAATTTAACCATTAGCATTAGAAACAAACCAACTTAAAGGTTAATTACCAGATTTACCAGATGAACTATAAGCCTTGGTAGTGGCACTTGGTGCCTTGGTCTGGGAGGGGCCAAATCCCCGGTTGCCTTCAGAAGCGGTCTGAGGGGAGACAGTGGTTGTCTGGCGAGGGGCCCGAGTGGACAGGAGATGTGGCAAGCCGAGAGAAATCCCTCCAGCTTGAGAAGAGGCATTTCTAGCAAGGTTGCCCGAGTCTGTTTTGAGAGAAAAGGAAGGAGCAAAGCAGTTTTGACTATTGAGACCATGACCTCAAGCAACCCAAATGGAGGCTTTTTTTCTGGCCTTGTGCTATCCCACCCTGCTGTCTTGTCACTACAGTTTATACTTGAGTTCCCAGCATTTAAATCAACTCCATCAATTCCAAATGCCAATGTCTGTCGAGAGACAAACAACTTCCCCTCTGCTTTTCATCCTGTAGGATTTGGGCCCTGCATTAGTCAGCACTGGGTGTTTTTATGGTTTTTATTAGCTCATGGTCTCATTAGCTAGCTGGTGTGAGTGTGAAGAGAGAAAGAGAGCCTGTTGTTTTATTCTGGGTCTGGGAGACAGTGGGAGACATGAAAGGACTCCCAAACACTTCCTTTTCCTGAAGAGAGTGGGGGTAAAAATTGTTTTTTTTTTCTGGCATGCATGGGTCTCATGCAGACTGAACCATGACCAGCAGCTGAAATGCAGCACAGTGAATTACATCTCTGTAGAATATGAAAGCTGAATCAGTATATAATTAGCAATAATCTGAATTTCTTTGAACCTTCATATAACATTTGTGAATACTTTCCATATAGATACATAGGTGGATGGATAGCAAGGCAAATGGATAGATGGGTGAATGGATAGATGGATGGATGGATGGATGATGGGTTTTGACACATAATATCTTGGCTGGATGATGATCATAGGATGAAGAAGTGCTCACGCGCCTCTACATTCAACAGCAAACATTTCGCCAAATGATGAAAAAGACATCATGCAAAACCAGCCTGGTTTATGCGTCCCTCCTCATGGCAATCTGGGAAATAAAACTTACGCCAACCAGGACTCCTCCTCTCCAAGGAATCAGGACTTTCTAGCTCTTCACTGGTTCATATCATGCCAACATGCAAGCCATCTCAGACTCTGCCCACCCCACCATTGCTTTCCCTCCCACATCCCAGCAGCAAGAGTGAGCACAAAGCTGAGCGACTGGCAAAAATAAAAGGCTCGCTATTTTACCCAAAGATAGCTGAGACTTTTTGGGCTCATTGGACCCAGGGGAGAGTGCAGTTTCCTGCTCGACCAGGGGAGGCGCTGTGGGAAATAATGCATTGTTTTATAACTGGGGCATTCAAAAGACAAATGAAGGTGCTTGAATTAAAAAGAAGTGTGTGTGTGTGTGTGTGTGTGTGTGTGTGTAGACAGTGGTAGAGAAAAAGTTACAGAAGAAACAAAAATTACCAAACGATGTCTTTGGAGCTCCAGGAGAAGCAGGATTCGTGTGAAGAGGTGGAAGTCTTGTCTGGGTCCTGTTGTGCAGAGCTAATAGAGCAGAATGAATTAGATAGATAGATATCAACATTGACTGGACGGATGAATGGAAGTATAGGTGGATATAGAGACAGGCACACTGATGAATGGATAGATAAATAGATAGATGCACTTTTAAATCTCTACACTATTAATGCTTGTCCTTAAATGATGGACAGACTGAGACTCATTCGTCTACATTTAGGAGAAGAAATGTTGCAGGACTGACCTGGCCGTACTGGAAACGCTGTACGTGGTCCTGGCATCACCGGCTTCTAAAAAAATACATGAATAACCAAATGTGGTTTTATAATAATAAATAGACTCAAATCTAGACATTTATCACAACACTGTTGAATGCTGGATTCTAATTGGTTAGAAAGTGTTCATTTTGGAAAATTCAATAACTGGTTATTTTCTGAAAGGAGTTTCCAGTGGCAGTGCTTACAGGCACAGGTTTAAAGGTTACACTCTAGGAAACACTGTATAAAAACCTCTAGTTTAAACACTCTAGGAAACTAGGTTTTCTGACAAACGTCTATGTTACTGTTGTTGTATCGCCAAGCCCTGCTCTAAGGTTCTCTTCACCTATCCATTAAAAATAGCCATGAATGTTGATATTTTTACAGACTCGACTCTGTCTGAAGGTGAATAAGCAGCAGAGAACCCACCTCTGGCTTGGTCTGACTCGGCTTGTAGGGACTCTGCATGATTTTATCTGGAAGACAAGAGCAAAAGGAGGTTAGAGCCGAGTGCTTCGGAAGGCTTGGATTTGCAGCACGTGCCACGTGGTCATTCAGTATTCTCTGTAGATTTTCCTCCGATGGTTAAAGGATCAGATGTGGTTTGTGGAGTCAAAACAGTTCTTGTGGGTTGCTTAGATAGGATTATGTCACTTCGTGACAAAAAAATACAACTTCTTCCTTAAGTTCAAACTCAATATAAATCAGACATGCTGAAGGCTGGAAGTAAATTATAGGGCATTCTGTCACTCGTGGTTAGCTAAGATAACATTTGTGGTTAGGATTGGGATAAGTTGTTGCAGGATAGATGGGTTTGCATACATACCCCCCCTGTTGGTGGTGTGGATGATAGGTTTGCTCCACACACCACTGCGGTCATCTTTGTTGGGTCTGACACCAAATTCGTAGTGAGTGTTTGGTTTCAGGTTGTCGATGACTGTGTCACTAGTGGGGCAGGTCTGATAGATCCACTTCCTGTTCCTTTCTCTGTAGCGGATTGTGTAGAACCTATAGGGTTGCAAGTCATTAACCGCTGCTGCCAATAAGCTACAATTACATGAAGCTTCATTTCATTTCCAATTTATCTTTTATTTGGTTCATGGCGAGGCTGAAGCCTGTCCTAGCCAACTCTGGGCAAAGGCAGGGTGCACCCTGAACAGCTCACCAATCCATCCCAGAGCCAACACACAACCATTCACACTCAAAACTGAAGTACCTAGAGGAATCCCATGCAAGTATGGGGAGAACATGCAAACTCTGGGACTCGATCCCAGACCTTCTTGCTGTGAGGATGATGTGCTAACCACTCTGCCACTGTGCCGCTCTTTACATGAACATGAGGAGCTAAATTTAGCCAGTACTGACTTATAATGGGGGCGGCATGGTGCCATAGAGGTTAGCACGTCCACCTCACATGAAGTTAGTTCTGGGTTCAAGTCCCGCGCTTTGGTGTTCCTGTGTGGAGTTTGTATGTTCTTCCTGTGCCTGCATGGGTTTCCTCCAGATGCTCCAGTTTCCTCCCACAGTACAAAGACAGCTAATTGGCTGTTCCAAAGTACCTCTAGGTGTGAATGTGAGTGTGAATGGTTGTGTGTGTGTTGGCCTTGCGATGGTCTGGCAACTCGGCAACTCAGTGTCAGCCTTGCACAGTGTCAGCTGAGATATGCTCCAGCCTCACCACAACCCTAATTAAGCAGGTTTGTCAAATGAGTCACAGTGAATGAGTGAGTGGCTTAGGATCATGTCTCCATTGTTACACGTCCTTTTGTATTCTCAAGGGTGTGTAATACAAATATTGTTCAAACATCCATTCATCCCTCTACCCATCCATCGATTATCTATACCACTTACCCATCAGGGTTGCAGGAAAGCAAGAGCCAATCCCAGCTGACATTAGGTATGTGGCAGTTTATACCCTGAACAGGTCACCATGAAAATATCACCACATCTGATTGGTCTTCAATACTATTTAAATTCAGGTCTAGTTAAATCTCTCACTCGGGTGCAGTTACAGCCTGAATTGCTGAGTCTGACTGAATGGGCATCATGAGGCACCCTTTTCACCGTGCCCGTGTTTGGTAATACAGAAAATGGCAGCCAGGACATGTACGACATTAGGGTTTAATAAAAGCAAGGCTTGTGCAAAAAAAAAAAAAAAACTGCACTCCTTCACCAAACTGGTGCAGTTCATGCTTTCCAATACTGTGTCCAAAAGTTCTCTCTTTCCATGTGGCAAGGAAAAATACTATAGCAGTGTATTTGAGAACAAGAGAAGGAGAGATATGTTGAAGATACACCTGCAGTGGCAGGAATCCATATGCCTTGTGATTCTTTTCCACTAAATTGAGCTTCACTCATTTGAGAAGTCAAGCATCATAAATCACACAAGTTCTGTCAGGCAAAAAAATGTATAACAAATTTATACATATTTTCTTTCTTAGCCAACTGCTCTAACAATGTTCCCTTTGCATTTCAAAGCTAAAGTGATTAAACACTAGAGCCCTGGAGGTGGGAAGCACAAAGCATCTTAAAGGTGTTCTTCAGGTTTAAGGGTAGTGCGTTTAATTATGGCTAACTGTGGTCATAAAAATGCAAAACTGGTAGGTATTTGCACATGCAAGTGCACATTGAATTGGATTAAAGCTTCATCAGATCCCTTAAGGATTCCATGTAGTAGAAACTCAACAACAAATTGGACAGACTCTGCAAGAACCTTTAGCTAAGAACCATTTATGAACCAACGGGGTATGAAAGTGTGAATATGTGCATTCAGCTCAGTTCTTTGAGTCATCTAAAAGAACTTGGTGTGTTTTTGCACTAACCATGGACAGGAAATAGTGATTAAACTCACTGCATCAGCATTGAGTCAGAAATGTGGCACAGAGATTCATTCATTCATTCATTTTCTAATCCGCTTAATCCAAATTAGGGTCAGAAGGTGTGGTGTGTTGGATCAGGTGTGTTGGGAACAAGAAAACCGCTAAAGTGTGCAAGGCCAGTGTTGGGAACCTCTGATCTATTCAAGGGGTAACCAACCTTGTTCCTAAAGGTCTACTGTAACTTCCTGCAGGTTTTATCTCCAACCAAAATCACCTTTTTTTTGCTGATCAAGAACTTCTGAAGTCAATGATTGGATGGTCAGATGGGCACGATTAGGATAGGACCCAAAGTCTGCATGGAGGTATACCTCCAGGAACAGGTGGGTGACCAATGACCTGGAACTAGTCAAGAAATAAATATTTAGCTATGTGCATGGTTCACTCTAAGAGAACCTGGTATTTTAATGTTGTTTTTGCATTTCCAATTTTAGATGATGCAGCGAGTTACATCTTTCCTTGATACTAGTGTTGTACTTTAAAGTTTTCCTTCATGATTTGGAATGTACAATGCTTTGATTATGTACCTTTCACCTAAGAATGACATGTATGCAAGTTAATTCATACACTTCAAATCATAATTTGTGTGATCGTGAGCCCATATTAGTAGCTTGCGTAAAGTAGCTTGAGAGCATATGCACATGTGACATACCCATCTTCCAGGCAGTCGTTCATGATATTGCCTTCATAAGACATCTTTGTATATGGTCCCCAGGACAGCAGCACCGAGGTGGGGGAGACAGTACCAATCGCCAAGTTAAGAGGCTTGTCCAGGTTGACTTTACCTATAGGAACACCATCAAGTGAAGAGCACAAGTCATCATTAGGTTTCTATCACTCTGAGATTGGACGTCCAGGTCACGGCAGTGGTATTTTACCTGTGCATTGTTTCTTCACATCATTAGGTTTAATTGGCCGGACAGCAACTAGGTACTTTGGTTCAGCGTCTAAGCATTGGAGAAAAGGAATAAATATTCAGTAAATAGTTCATGTAATCATGTAACATCCAGCTTGCCAAGCTATCCCTTGTTATCATGGTAACAGAATTATATTAGCATTGGTAGTTCCTGTGGGCCACATTGACATAGTGGTTAGCACCCATGGCTCACAGCAGGAGTGGTTGGCATGGGTGTTTGCATGTTCTTCCTGTGCTTGGTTGTTCCAAAAATCAGATGTGTACCATGAGCTTTGAGAGTTATATGCATCCACATTGGTATTGTGCTGTTGTCAATTTGTCCAACTTGTTTTAAGTGTCAGAATGCATTAGGTGCGTATTTATAAAGTTCCATTTGGTGCTGCACCAAGTGACATAATTATTAATAACTTTTCAACCAGTGCATTGTCTTATCTCTCAGGAACAAGGGACTGATAGCTCACCAGAGAGGCTCTCCACACAATCAATTGGCTTATCTTTTCAGGAACAGAACCGTTTCCATTTTCGTTAAAAGGCTTAAGAGATTTGACATTTAATATGTACTTGAAATGAAATGGCTCCTTTAGTCATTTGAGCTGCCAAGTGCTTCCATGAAGTTCCATAAGTGAGGCTCCCAAGGAAAGAAATCTAACGTGCAGTTGAGTGTGTTCACAGAGTACAGATATACATAAACTGGAACAACAGATTTTTTGGCAGCCCAGGTACAAGAGTTGCTGTTTGGAAAGAACCAGGCTGATTTAAGTCTCAGGTTGATTTATGTCGAAGCAACTGCAAAATGGGGGGAGCTGTTACATTTCTGGCGTACACTGGACATTAATTAAATTTAAATACCAACAAGACTAGCAAAATGGCTGAACCCCCTGAAAGAAAATCATTTGGAATTCTGAGATATGTGGTTGTTTTTGGACTGAAACCACATCACGATCTGTCCAATAATGGTTACAATGGTATAAATTTTGCCACTTTGCAGTCATGATCTAGAGAACCTTCTACATCTAAGCCAAAGCTGTTTCAGCCATTTGTGCTACACATGCATCTGATCCAAACCTCAGCCTTATGGATCTACTTAGGTATTTTAGGCTGCTGTCTGTATTGAATAAGTGTCTAAATCAAAGTGTGTATTGAGACTGGTAATGGAGCACAGTGCGAGGGTAAAATACTCACAGGGTCCCTACTGTTCTGTTCCACATTTGATCAAACATCCTAAAGAATTCTTTGTTTAGTTCTGGCCTGGTAGGTTGAATGTGAAAGAGTGGGTGATCCTTTTGGAAACCATTTAAAGTAGAATGCCATTAGAAGCCTAACAAAAACAATGCTTTATAAACCAATTTCCACAACACAAAACTTAAGTTGTTGCTTTCAACAATGAACCTTCATGGGGTGGACAAACCATGTAAACCTGTATGATGGGCAGACCAGTTTTTCATTTTTGCAAAATTAGTCATTTCATTTCATTTTCCAAACCATTCATTTATTCATTTGCTGATCCCCAGGGTTGCGAGGAGGCTGGAGCCTCTGGGCAAAGGAAGGGTACACCATTAACAGTTTACTCTTCATCACAGGCCATTACACACACACACACACACACACACACACCCCAATGGACAATATTTATTCATTCATTTTCTTAGCCGCCTAATTCTAATTAGGGTTGTGGAGAGGCTGGCGCCCATCTCAGCTGAGGAACACCCTGGACAGCTCACCATTCCATTGCAGGTACATCGCTTACACAAACATTCACACACACACATAGGGGAAACAGCCAATTAGCCCAATTTGCATGTCTTTGGACTGTGAGAGGAAACCATACTGCCTTGAGGAAACCCCCACATGCACGATGAGAACATGCAAAGTCCACACAGAAACAACCCCGCTGAACCCTGGATTCAAAATCAGGACTTTCTTGCTGTGAGACAGATGTGCTAACCACTATACCACCCTTTCTAAACCACTTTGTCCTTTAATATGGATGTGGGGAGGCTGGAGCCTATCTCAGCCGACTTTGACTAAAGGCTAAAGGGCCAATCCAGACAGGGAACCTCACACTTTCACCTGGGGCAATCGAGAATATCCAATTTGCACAATGTGCATGTTATACTACTGGGGGAAACTGGAGCATGCGGTACACACCCACGCAAACATGGGAAGAACATGCAAACATCCCACAGAAACACAGGCCTTGAATCTAGGACCTTCTGCTGTGGGACAGAAGTGCTAAAAACTACAGCACTGAGAGTCATTTGAAGACTCCTTAAGGAACTCTTTTCTGAAAGGAAACACCTTTTTTGGGTTTAAGGAATCTTCAGCTCTATCCAATGAATGTTGAGCTCCTGAAGTAAATCTCTTTCTGAGGAGAATATTCCAAGATGTAGGTCCTCTTAGGTACCCCTGAGATTTCCCTTCTTCATCTTTCAATATGAAACTCTATAACTTTGAAAGCACTTTTAGAAACCTAAAGAACATTAACCATCCAAATAATCCCTTATGAACTTCTTTTCTTGGTTTTCATCAATCACTCTCAGAGGCACATGGATCTTCATGCCTCCAAGGTTTGATGTGGAGCTTCATTTTAGAAAAGGTTCCAAGTAGAACCACTTTAAGAAACTAGAACTTTTTACCATTCCAGTGAAGAGTTCCATGAAGGAACTGTTCCATGTGATTAGCCATTCTTTCTCATGTACCCCAGTCATTTCTGGTTGGGGAGTTTACAAGTGATTTGAAGGTTTAGCCTAAAGGTCTTTGTCCACCAGAAGTTCTTTCATGCCCTCGCTAAACTCAGTGTCTGCTGATTGAGTGGGGAAAAAAATGGCAAGGCAGTGACCAAACAATGGTGAAAGATAACCAGGCTGAGGTAATGTTCTGGAACAACGCCTGGTAGCCTGAACTGCCTGCAGGTCCCTGTGCTTGTTCACACTCGTTTATTAAAAGCAATGTAGTCTTGTAAGCTCAGTATGTATCAAAGTTTGTCATTTTTTTCAAACGATGGAACCTGGGCAGGATAGACGTTGCTGAGGAAACGTTGAAAAGAGAACCAAATAAACAATGAAAAAGCTAAACATTCCGTTGAAAAAAGGGTCCTAGAGATTTGTGGAACTGCACAAAAAGTGTTTTAATATGGTTTAATTAATCTATTCCCTGGAAGCCCCTTCATATTTATAAAATCAGGCTTGCTCTGAAGAAATGTTGCCTAACCTTTGGTCTGATTTTTGTAAAGGAAATCAGTGCAAATTGTTAATCACAAATCAGGGCCAAGAGTGAACTCATGGAACAGATCCTTTGACCCAGAGCTAACCCTGCATTTAGGAGATGATGAGAATTAATAAAATTGTCACGAATGGGTTTAATCGTGTGATGATGTACTAATGTATTAATGATCTACAGAGGGTATCTAGAGGGAAATAGTAACCAATGCTTAGCATAGCATTCAGCCATCTGACCTTCTCAAGAGCATCTACAAAACAAATACAGCTTGCCATGAACTATTGCAACCCCATTTATCTTACTGTATTCCAAGAAATACTATGGACATTCCTAAAATGAAGGTTTGTGGTTTTCTTCAGAGCATTATCCAACTTTGGGAGCCCAGAGGGTAGTTGTTTTAAAGTCTTGCTAGACGAATGCTTTGTGGTTTTGTGTTTTCACAGCATGCTATTTGAAAAAAATAACACCCTCACTAACCCCATTCTGTGGTTTGTGGTATTTTTCTGACACTCATCTTGTTAAAAGTAAGCACTTACACACCAATTCCTAACTCAGTTACTTTAATGGACTTCATCGAGAGATCAAAGACATACCAATCTCCGTCTCATAGGGCTGTCCGTTCTCTGGAAGCTGGATAAACTGCTTGGAGAACATGCTGGACCCGTAGCCCAGAATGTAGCCCTCAAGCTTAATATCAGGATTGGGTCGGAGGAACTTCAGGACAATGGTGTCGCCAGTGGCGTTAATCCGAACCTTCATGTTCTGTCTTCTGACTGTGGTAGAAAAAGAACACATTCATACAGTACTATGAGTGAAATGTTTGGAATTATGCACATGGATTTAAAAAGATATGGTTTATACTTTTAGTAAAACCCATATTTGGGGAATCATGTTAATACATTACAATCAAAATTACAGATTACTACATGGGTCCCCCCACAGGACAGGTTTCTCGACAAGAACAAAACAAGGAACTTATTGGGTTTTCAACTACTTTTCTTAGAGACCTTCAGAATAATGAGTCACCTGCTCCTGGGTAATGCATTGACAAGGTGCGTTACTATTAATCTGAAGAATGTAGGTTCTGATCCAGGTTAATGCAGCAGCTGTCTGTGGCTGGGAGTCCATGGGAGCTAACTGGCCAAGCCTTCTCTCGCCCACCTCCCTGGCACCTACAGTTATCAGTAGCGAATCATGGGTGTCTGTAAACTCATGCTTTCCATCTAAGGGTCCCAATTGCACATGTGCAAAAATTTCATAAAAATGGGGGTGGTAGTGTCACATGTTGCAGTGGGGACATGTGCTTGCTTACACCCCTCCCTGGTTGGTGGTGGTGGTATGATAGGGAGGCAATACTTGATGGGTGGGAAATGGATACGCCTGAATTGGGAAGAAAAATAAGGCTAAAAATTA
>JAQMYF010000014.1:1739750-1751301 GCA_030014195.1 Neosilurus mollespiculum | reverse complement strand
TGTGTGAAAACAGAAGTTATAAAAACATGTCTATGTAGGCTTTAAATTTAGACATTGCTCAATTCTGAAAAAAACAAGGATGTCTTTTTTAATTATTTTGAGAATATCAACAAAGGGCATTACACTGTATGGAATTGTTGATATTGATTATAAGTATCTACTGTGATCAACATCAAAGTTCCCTTCAAATTTGATGATGGGATCTATGAAGCCCTTTCATGCCACTCAAGTGTTTTTTCATGGACAACTAACACCAAGACTGGGTAATTATTTAGAAGATTTGAAGGTCCTCTTTTAACAATCTTTCCACCTTTTGTGCAGTCTCCCTGGTACATTTCCCATGCTTCAGCTCTCTGAACAAAAGCTGTTTACGGATTGTTGAGTCTTCCATCCTTGACACAAGACCGAGCCAATGAATCCTGCTGCCTCTAAGCACTGTTTCTAAATTGGTCGTACAATTATGTCTCAAGTCTCGACAGTGGTCATACACTGCCACCACTTAATGTTCAAGATCTGACGGAGTGACCGCTAGTGGAATGATCCTCAGAAATGATGGACTGGTATGGTGAACTAAAGTTGGCCAAGTTTCTGATGTGAGGTACTTTATAAGGCTTTTTTTTATTGTTTTTATGGTCCTGGGTTCAATTCTTGGGCTTGGGCATTTCTTTGTGGAGCTTGCATGTTCTCCCCGTGCTTGTGGGAGTTTCTGGGTACTCTGGTTTCCTCCCACAGTCCAAAAACATGCACAGTAGGCAAACTGGCTGTTCCAAATCCCCCCAGGTGTGATTGTGAGTATGAATGGTTGTGTGTGTGATGGCCTGGTGAGCTGTTCAGGGGGAACTCGCCCTCGCCCAGAGTCAGCAGCGATGGGCGCCAGCCTCCCCGCGACCCTAATTACAATTAAGTGGTTTAAAAAATGAATCAATGTTTACAGTAGGGTTTATTCTCCTAGTCAGAGTTCAACTTTTTTTTGCAACAAAAGCCTAGCACGTTTCTTACATCAAGTTTATAGTGAAAATAAAACAATTCTGATCCCACATTAATATTTTATCCATATCATAATCTATGAAATAATTCTTTCGAGAGATAAACTTATGGCTGGAGAGTAATGGCCATGCATAGACCCACCACTGGAAAATTCTCTACTAACTTCAAAAATTCTTCATAAAACAACCTGATCATTAGTTGAGCAGAAAATTCAAACTACGTGACTTATTTCGAGATCAGTATCTTTCTATCAGTATCACTATCTTTTTATCTTTTTTACCACTCTCTTTTTTGATTAGACTAATTGGTCTAATCAAATTTTTACCAAAATGTGAATCTTTTCCAGACCAGGGTATTATAGTGACATTTATTTTACTTACTTTTATGAATAAGAGAACTTAATACCACTACATTTTACTTTACTTATTTTCCACAGTGTCATTACTTCTTCTGGTTTCATTAATAACCACCCCATTAAACATACCCATTCACTAGTGAATATCTGATGTGCTTTATCTTTCATTATCAGTTCATTTTGGTTGAATATATAGGTTTCACCCAGCTCACAGGCTTAGTATCTCTTATTCACTTGTTTTACATCTTGTCTTGGTTCTGTGTCTGTTTACAATAATAATAACCAGACCACTTGCACACATGATAACTTGGCAGTGCAACACTAATTCATACAAAGTGGAAAAGTCTGAGATCAAGTGTTATGAAACAATACAAGGCAAGATTTTGATTTCGAGAGAAATTAAAAACATGGTGAGGTTATTGATGCTCACATACAGGAGTAAATGAATGATTTCCGAAAGGCATTGTGTCTGATTCTATATTATTTTCGGGAGATGTACACTGTCATGTCATGTCATGTCATTTTCTGAACCGCTTAATCCTAATTAGGGTCGCGGGGAGGCTGGCGCCCATCTTAGCCGACTCTGGGCGAGGGCAGAGTACACCCCGGACAGCTCGCCAGGCCATCGCAGAGATGTACACTGTATTTCATCTTTATTTAATATACATGGAAAGTGAATGGGCCCCTTAAATATCCATTACCTAGTCCTTCTAGTGATAGGTCAATGGTCAAGGCTCCCGGTTACAGATCAGGGGTCAAGGTTTTAAACACCAGGACCACTAATCTGCCACTGTGGGGCCCTTAAGCTTGGCCCTTCGTCTTCTCTGCTCCCAGAACGCTATATCATGGCTGACCCTGTGCTCTGACCCCAGCTTCTTAACAAGTTGGGATGTGCAAAACTCGGCTGCCGTTTTTTTCAGGCTGATACTTTTACTTCTGTGTGCAGTACCGGGTTCTTATGTACTTGACAGTCTCCCTGTCTGATGTGTTGATATAAAAATCTGATTGGCCACACAACAAGCTGATTGGCTCAGAGGCAGGATTTGCATTGACTCAGTCTATTTATACCACCTCAAATAACCACCATCTGGGTCTGATTATCCTGGCTAGTTTCCTATAGTCACTATGCTAACACATGAACACAGCTTTTTGTTTGTTGTTATAATAATTTTTTTTTAACTGATTCATAGAGTGGTGTAGTGTTTAGCACGTCTACAACAAAAAGGTCCTGGGTTCGAGACCCGGGCTCAGTGAGGGCATTTTTGTGTGAAATTTGCATGTTCTTCACATGCTTGTGTGGGTTTCTTTCTCATACTCTGGTTTCCTCCTGCAGTCCAAAGACATTCATTAGGCTAACTGGCTGTTCCAAATTGACCCTCGGTGTGAGCATCAGTGTGAATGGTTGTCGATTTGTTGGTGTTGCGATGGTCTGGCGAACTGTTCAGGGTGTACCCTGCCTTTGCCCAGTGTTGGCTCCAGCCTCCCTGTGACCCTAGAATAATAAAGCGGTTTGGCAAATGAGTTAGTGAAAAGAGTTGAGAGTGATTCATTGAGTTTGTTTGTATGAAATGCATATCAAGGTATATTTAAATTATTCAGAGATATTTAATATAAACCTGCTGGATTTTCCCTCCCAAACACAAGTACCTCATTCCTGTGCTGCAAAAATAAAGGAGGAAAAAGAAGATTAGCCTAAGAACTTGAGAATAGAATAACTGTTTGAGATGGATAAGATAAAGAGATTATGATAGAAGAAAGTATGAAAGTCTTGGCATGTGGATATTTCACCTTAAAATATGATGCGCTGTCTTAATATTTACTCATCCTCATTACTTTAGACAGGGCTACTTGTAATTTTCTGCCAGAACATTCCCTCCCTTGAAAGCGGTAGCTCGTGAGGAAGCTGTAAACCATCAAGCTTGAAGACGAGGTTGAAACTTGTTGGCTTGATTGTTCAGAGAGAAGGAATTTGCTTTTAGCTTGCTTCTCAAAATGTTTGCAAACTATTAGCATGACTGTTTCATAGTGATGGAGAACTTAATTTCCTTTTCCTGTACCATCTGGACTTCTTTAAGAGAACGAGTAATTAACACAGATTTATCAGATTTACTCCATGTCTCCAAATTCAGATGTCTTCTGATGACAACCCTGAGGTTCTTCATCACTATTTGTGCCACTGACGCACAGCCTCAGCTCAAACGTATACAGCATAACTCCAAAACCAGATAATCTGGGACATCATCGTGTTTAAGTGGACAGGCGTGTGTGAAAGAGGCAGTGAGGAATCCTCCGCAGCTCAAGAAGGCTCTTCAGTGTTCTCCATACTTTACTAGATCAGTAAGATATCATTCAGTTTGTTTAGATTTATGCTGTTAACCTTTACACTTCTACACTCTGCCAATCTTCTTAAACTTCCTGTTAAAAAAGGTAATATGCTTACATGCGCAATTAATGCTCAAGCCATTAAACAAAGCAGATTTTAACGGCGCTGCAATGTTCGAAGAAACAGTTTCCATACCTTATCCTTTCTCAATGATCTGCTAATGAGTTACTTCTATTTCCACCCAACAGACCACCAGAATTTCAATTTCAAATTGTGAAACTTTAAAAAAAAGGAATCCCCCACATACAACACATAGTGTGTCACTGCCTTTGTTTTGTGCCGACAAGTTTGAAGGAAAGATGAAGGACTTGATGTTGAAACGAACGCAGCCATGCAGACTTGCAATGATGTAGGGACTTGAACCTTTATTAGAATTTAAATTTTTAAATTTAGATTTAAAATTTAGAATATTAGAATATTCTTGGTGGAGTTTGCATGTTGACCCCATGCTTGTGAGAGTTTCCGCTGGGTACTCTGGTTTACTCCCACAATGCAAAAACGTGTGCAGTAGGCTAACTGGCTGTTCCAAATTGCCCCTTGGTGTGAATGTGTGTGTGTGTGTGTGTGTGTGTGTGTGTGTGTGTGTGTGAGTGTTTTGGCCCTGAAATGGTCTGGCGAGCTGTTCAGGGTGTATCCCGCCTTTGGCCAGCGACGGCCAAGCATGTGAGATAGGCGACAGCATCCCCTCGAACCTAATCGGATTACGCGGTTTGGAAAATGAGTGAGTTTGAGTGTATTTTGAAATATTGTGGGAATGTTTCCAGTGTTATTGTGGTTAATGAAGGGAAAGTATCTAGCATGTCCAAAAGTGATTCCAGCTAAATTTTGACAAATATGAAGGCTTTTCTTTTCTTTATTTTACTTACTTTTATCAATAAAAAGTGATGATGTCATCAGCTGATTTTTATTGCATTCCTGTCAATGGCCATGTCAAAGCAATGTCAACAGTGCTTTACAAAGTGATGTCATCAGCAGATTTGCTGTCCTGAGCATCTTTGCCCAAATGACAAAAACATTGGCCCAATTACCACGATTCACGCTGGTGTGTAAATCTACAATGTGTGTTTCTCTAATGAGAGCCTATGCATGAAAACCTTTCCAACTGTCACTGTGAAAACGTAAAGTTCCTGAATCTCAGATGACCCATAATCCAAATGGGGTTTTTTTATTTGCTGAGCACACACACAAAAAATGTTGTTTAATCTAATTTTATTAAAACATTTCTCTATAAACAAGTTGATTAATTAGGGTAAAGTTTTTGGCTTGACAGCATTTCCACTGTGCTAATGTGAAACCAGTCCTTGACGTGGGATACCAATAAATATGCTGAGACCTGATGCTAATGTTTAGATAGCTGATAGCTTGAAATCCATTCAACAGTCAAAGTACACCTTTTAACCATTTTAGCTCATTCCTAATGGCAATAATCTAGTTGTATACACACAAGAACTGCTTTATAAGAAGGCCCTGGGCCTTGCAGTTTCATGCTATTAACCAATCAGCCAATCACTTTTACATCTTTTGCCAAAATTGTCTGGACATCGGCGTCTTCAATCGTACAAATGTTAGCAAGTGATTTGTGGTTTGTTGATACCAGTACAGTGTGTTTACCATGTACAATTTCTCTGTCTTTAAATGTTCTACATTAAAGCATCTGTACACCTGGTTTACAAACTCAGGGATAGTATAAAAGATATTAACCAGACCTTTTTCTAGGCTTTCTGTTTGGGTACACAGGTTTCGGTTTTGGACTTCAGACAACATATAAGATGTTTAGCTTTGCATTAGATAAATGAACACCGTCTGGAGGACATATGGTAAGACTAGAGATGGAGACGCTGCATGCCAAATGGCAAACCACCAACAACGGATTTTTCATAACAAGATCATTCCACAGTTCTCCCTTGGCTCAGATAGAGCAGATATTTGGCTCGCACTGTATTGTATATATATATATATATATATATATATATTATAAAAATATATAATTTTTAAAAGAATGCCAATGAATAACAAGTTCCCTGTATCTAAAATTTTTATTTGATTTCAGCTTGCAGAAACACAGCAGAGTAATTGGATAGGGTTGCAATGAATTTGTATGCCAACAGGGTCGATATAGTGTCACGATGAAAATAATAAGAACCTGAGTTGTGTGAAAGTAGGAACAGGTAAAGTAGTAGTAAAATGGAAAAAAAGAGAGAAAGTGTAGCATGGAATAGATTTGAGAGCTTAACATTGCTGTGGTATAAATCGGATAAATAAATTGCATCATAATTCATTCATTCATTCTCTAAGCCACCTAATCCTAGTTAGGCTCGCGGGAGGCTGGCGCACATCTCACCCTATTCTGGGCGAGGGAGGGGTACACCCTGAACAGCTTGCCAGGCAATCACATTGCCAACATATTAAATCGCATTGCCAATATATTAAAACTCTATGATGGAGAACCAGTAGCATGTACCAAACTAACTGTTGGCTATACAGCTTTTAGCTTTTAGTTCTATTTAAGTTTGTTTTTCTTTGTTTCCTCATAGTATACACAAAAAATTTTAAAGAGAGTAAAAGAGACACTGTTACACACCTCTGCACCTTCTTGATTGTGTATTAGGAGCTCACCTGCATCCATCATGACTTTAAAACTGTAAGAAATAAAAGTAATCATGAAAATATCATTTAAGCGTTCTTTTGTATGTTCCTGTGAAGTATATTACAACAATTATTCACCTCAGGCTTGGTAGATGTTGCTAAATTGAATAGTTTTGTCTTTATTCCGTCTCAGGGGCATGCATATTCAGCGATATGCACCTCTCCTTCAGTGCATAATCCTCACTCGCTCATTGCTGAACAGCTTAATCCTATTAGGAACATGGGGAGGCTGGTGTCGACTCTGGGCGAGGGAGGGGTACACCCGGGACAGCTTGCCAGACCATTGCAGGGCCAACACACACACAACCATTCACACTCACATCTACACCTAGGAGTAATTTGGCAAAGCCAGTTAGCCTAATGTGCATGTCGACAATCCCATCAAAAACACAAATGAAATCAAACCCAAATGGATATTCATTAATTAGATACTGTATATATTAATTTTAGGGGTAAAATACCTTATTATCATTTAAGTGGTCCAGTGGTTAGAGTGTTGCTTTTTTGTGTGTGAAGTAACAGGTTCAAATGTAAATGCAATATTCAGGGTTTCATCACAGAAAACTTGTAGCTGCAAAAATAGAGCTGAATGTACCAAAGAAAGGTTTTATCTATTTGCCACTTTTTGTGAATGGAAGTCAATTTCTTTTACAAGTTCAGCTGATTTGTACAAATAAATGTATAATGTATATGTAACAAATTTATTGTTGTTAGTTTGATTTATTCTTTACGTTATTTTAATACATGAGATTCAGCATGACAGTAAGCATCACGTTCAAACTCGCGGCCGTAGGATAAAAGCCAGCAACTTTTTTTAGGTTCTGAAATCTGGCTGAGCCGGAACCAAAAATCTTGAGTGAGGTCCAAACCAAACACTCTTGCATTGTATCTGATTTAATCCTTTGGTTTATTCCACAGGATAGAACCTCTTCAATGATGATCTTTATAACGCAGCAGCAGGAGTTCAGTGTTACATACCAGAGTAGCTCTCAATGACCACCAAAAACATGCAGCAGCTTGTGAAAGTATTCACCCCCCTGAACCTTTGCACATTTCAGTACTTGTAGATTACAATCTAGCGGACTGAAGGAAACAGTTAAAGGTTAAATATGAAGGACTTCAGACAGGAGAAGCTGTTGACAGGACAAGTGTAGCTGGATGTATATAAAAGAGTAGTAAGCCATATAAAATCCAGTTTGGAATTTTTTTAATGTAATATAGGCTGCACAAACATCCGGAAATAGCTTCTCTGATCTGGTGAGACTGAATTCGAAACTTTTTGACCTTGGGACAATGCAGTAGGACTTGACAGAAACCCAGCACTCCTGTGAACACCATTTGTGTTGTGAAGCATGGTGGTGGTAGCATGACGTTCCACTTTCTGAGTTACCCTTGGCCTCTTGGTTTGCTTCTCTGACTAATCCTTTTAGTGGAAGGCCTCATGCTGCAGATGCAGATGTTCTAGTGGTAGAATAATCCAATTAATGGCACTCCATGAGATGTTTACCTCGATCTACGCTGTACTGGGTTCTTCCAGGAACTGGTGTGTTTCCGCTGTTATTGATGTAACATTTTAATTGCACACAGATTCTATATTGATATAGTTAAGTTGTTTTTGGTGCAGATTCATGGCATACAATCACAAATAAGTCTGTTTTGGATCCATGTTGTAACACTTCAACATGTGAAAAAGTGTGTGTGTGTGTGTGTGTGTGTGTGTGTGTGTTGGGTGGAGTGGAAGAGAATACTTAAGCCACTGTAAAGGAGGAGATTTAGATCAAAAAGAGAAAAAATAATCCAAAGTAAATACTTCACCTTTCCAAGAAAAGACTCCTGGGGGCAAAACACCGCTGCAGGTCTGTTGTGTTATTCAGATAGTGAGAAGAAAGAGAAAGGAAATGACAGATTCTTGCTTCTTTTAGGCTTCCAGATCGACATCTGCTCTTTGACACTAATCCCGAAGCGGTACTCGATGAGGTTTCCTGTCAGCACTGGGATATCCTTCACATTACTCATCATTGATCTGCAGGGAAACATCTCCTCCGGGGAAATCCAGGGAGAAGATCGACCCACATGCATTAATATATGCTCAATGTCTCCTTTAAGAAAGTTACTAGTGAATTAAACCAAGAAGCAGTACCGTTGTTGTTAGAGTTGTAGGAGCCAATCCCCACTACAGTATTTCACAAAACTGCACTTTTTTTTTTTGGTTTAATTATAGGAGAGAGAACCCAGTGATGGATTGGCAACCTGTCCAGGGTGTAACCCAATCTCTCACCCAAAGTCAGCTGGGCTCGGATCCAGATTGACGTACAACCCTTACAGATTAATGTTATGGGTAATGGATGGATGGTTGGGCGGATAGTCAAGAGAGAGGAAGAAAAAAATCACATGACCCATGATGCTGCCACCCGCATATTTACAAATTGCTGTGTATGCTTATTTAGGGGCGGACTAACATCCTCTGAGGAAAAGCGCTATCTGCCACTTTGTATGCATGAGCTTAATTGAAGCGAACAGATGCCCATGATTGGCTGGTGATCACTATAAGTGACAGGGAGGTAAGTGTATGCCTTCCCTCCACCCCATGAGAGCTCAGCCAATTAGCTCCCATGGACCTCCGATCGTAGAGGGCTGCAGCATTAACCTGGATTCAAACTCATGATCTCCAAGAGAGTAGCCGTGCACCTTGTTGATGCACGACTTGGGAGCCCCATGAACTTGCAATTTTAACCAACGACCACAACTTCTCTGCCAATTTCTTCAGTCATTGTTTCATACACTGAGTTTCACCAATCATAGCAGTCCCCTGGATAAACATTTAGCCACACATCATCATATGTCACATACTTATTTATGTTTTGGAAGACATCAAGATGCAAACATGTAAACACTAAACACCTAAAAACATTGCAGTGTTTTTGAAAATGTGCCACAAAATTTGGAATTTTTGAAAAAAGCCAGCAAAATTCTGGAGAGTCTGGTTAGCGTAAATGAGAATAGGAACTAAATTGTTCTGTTGTATTTACCTAACTATAAAAGCTAAAGCTATGAAGCTAAAATTCTGAGCCACAGTGAGGTTAGCTTGCTTGAGTCTTCTTCAGCTTAGCGGTGAGAACAAAACTGTTTCTGAACATTTCTAAGCCCCAGTTTTAGAGTTTCCATTGGTTTTAGTGGTGTTTCTCATCCAACCGAAGTGGTTTGTGAGCTTTGCTCAAGGTAAACCAGTACACTATTAACACGACCCCATGTCAACACAGCTAGCCGCAAGCTGCTAACCGGTATCATAAAGTGCCAACAAAAACACCTTGCCACTGAGGCAAAGACACAGCGTCCAGCGGAGGAGTTCAATATTTTCTCAGCTGTTGTTCTGAACCTGTGAGATTTTGGTTTTCTCTTCAGTGTAGTTAGAAAGAGATTTATATTTCTGTTATTACATTACCTGTACATGTAGGTCGATACCAGTTCATAAATGTCTTAAGAGCTGGGTTTTTTAAATGGCCTGAAAATATTTGGTTGCCTTTTGCTGCAAAGGATGTGCAACACCTTGGATTTATTTCAGGAACAATGTGTTCGTTTATTTATATATTTTTGATACAAATTTTAATCTTTGTGCTCCGTGCACTACCAACATCATGAATGTTAAGCCAAACCTATATTTGTGTGATATGGACAGTACAATTTCGGAACATATGCATATTTTACATTTTAAATTGTTTTTAACATTTAGGTACTGTGGACATTTTAAATCTAATGAAAAATAATGTCTGAAACATTTCTCAAAATTTCTTTTTGATGATGTAAATGTTTCTTTCTTTTCTGACTTTTAATAAATGAATTACTACATTGGTTGCATTCATGGAAGGAGTCTCAACTTAGCTGCTCATTTGCTGTAATCAAACCCAGGACCTTCTTGCTGTGAGGTGGATGTGCTAACCACTACGCCACAGTGCCAGCAAGGAGTCTCCAGGGCAAGAATGTTTTTTTGTAACATTCATTTTCTTAAGTGCTTAATCCTAATTAGGGTTGCGGGCAGGTTGGCGCCCATCTCAGCCGACTCTGGGCAAGGGCAGAGTACACCCTGGACAGCTCACCAGGCCATCGCAGTTTTTTTAATTTCTTCAACACTTTTAGGATGAAGGAGTTTAAATTGTCTGTTTGTAGTACCATCACGACAACCTGCATTTAAAAAAATAAATAAATATGCATATAAAAAGTTAAAATTAATTTTAATGTTTATACATTTTAAATGTAACAATAATTTAAAAAAAACTAATGACAATGCTTTCTCAAACATTTCTCAACATTTTTTATTTATTTATATACTTTTAATAAATAAATGAATATATTGGTTAATACTCACATGTGAGTCTCACATATGCTTTCTGTAATGTTAGAGCTAAAACATAAATGTTAACTTTTTTTTTTTTTACTGTTTCTGTAGGACAGAGGAGTTTATATTATATGTTTTCTTAGTATTATCATGACCAGCTGCACTTAGAAAATGTTGACAAACATGCATACAACATAAATTAATTAAATTATAATTAAAATCAATTTTAACATGTAAATACTGTTAAATTTTTAAATAAAAAAATAAATAGACTTTCGGGTCCAGACGCTCCTGCCGAAAGGACCATTTTATAATATTCCAATATAGAAAAATTCACTAAGTTGACTGCTGTGACCTAGAAGCAAGGTCAAGGTAACCCATATGCAGTTGTAACCAAGAGCTTCCTTAGGAGAACCCATCCACCAAATTTGGTGATCCTATGTCATTTTATTCCAAAGTTATTGCACCAACAATCCTTTCCATGCTGAATATAAACAAGGTGACTTTGTGACCTTCAAACAGGGTCAAGGTGACCAATATACAATCTCACCATATTCTCCTCTGAGGGGAAACCATATACCAAGTTTGGTGATCCTATGTCTTTTCCTTCAGGAGTTATTGCACTAACAATCAGATGGACAGATGGAACATGACGATGGATATGGTGATGGTGGGAACTCATGAAGGGATTTTCACAAACATTACTCAACATCTCTTCCTTTTGTTTCTTCTTATATTTCTGACTGTTATTAAATAAATCAACACCAGTTAACATTCATGGAAGGAGTCTTCAGTGCAAGCATTTTTTTAAAAAGTAAGAAGTAAAGTATAATTTTTTTCCTTCAGT
>JAQMYF010000014.1:1717502-1731177 GCA_030014195.1 Neosilurus mollespiculum | reverse complement strand
GACTACATGTTGGACTGTAATGAAATTTTTCTTATATGGTTTGTATTCTATGGTCTCACCCAAATGAGGATGGGTTTGTGGTGATTGCGTCACTATTCTGTTAGTTTTGCTTATGTTTTTTTGTGTGGAGTCTCTTTTTGTTTTTTCACAGAGATGGGGTGACTCCTGGCGGCATGGGCTCCACCCGCACCTGCACACCTGTTCCGGATTTCCAGCAATCACCACCGGCATTTAAACACTGCGGGGAGGCGTCTCTGGCGCCAAAGAATTCTCGCAGCTTATGCGGTGTCTCGGCCCGTTTGCTCTAGAACTGCTAATGTGAATCTGTTTTGTGCTAATGTGAATCTATTTCAGTCCAGTTATTTATGACTGTTGTTTTCGCCTTCTTCCAGTGCCCCCTCGAGCTCCAGCGCTTCCGCCCCATCCCTGCTACACGGACACACTCTCTTCCGGAATTGCTCGTCCAGCACTTCCGCCCCATCTCCACGGATTCCTCCCTGGTTCCCTCTGGTTCCCTCTGCTTCCCCTCTCATACTCAATAAAGAGTTCAAACTTTACATCTGGTTTCAAAACATAACAGAATACACTGGCCAATCATGGACCCAGCAGATCCGGATCCGGTTAGGGCGGCCCTTTCCACTCAGAGGATCCTCATTGAACAGCACAACAAGATGTTACATGGTATTATGGAGTCCCTTCAGAACCTGCACCAACAGGTTGCTCTCATTGCCTCCAAAACTCACCAGGCAACTCACCAGCCCAACCCCTCCAGTCCTAACCCATCTGTAAGTAACCCCCCTGAACCAACTCTCTTAACCCCCCCCAGGAGCCGTACTTTGGGGACTTAGGCTTATGTGGACAGTTCTTATTGAAGTGCGGCTTAGTTTTTGACCTGCAGCCCTTGAGCTATCCAAGCGAAGCAAAGATCGCATATGTGATAAATTCATTACAGGGCAAGGCTGCAAAGTGGGCTACTGCACTTTGGGACAATGTTTCCCCAGTGCTTTCTTCTTTTGATTTGTTTTCCTGGGAGTTAAGGAAGGTGTTTGATAATCCCGTTAAGGGTCAGGAGGCTACCAGGCAGCTACTTGCACTCACCCAGGAATCCCAGTCGGTGGCCTCTTATTCGATTGAGTTCTGAATCTTGGCCATCGTGTGCGGGTAGGATGAATCCGCGTTGATGGGGATCTTCATGAAGGGACTCTCTGAACGAATGAAGGACGAATTAGCCTCCAGGGATGAGCCCTCCTCTCTTGAAGAACTAATCTCCCTAGCGATCAAGCTAGACAACCGGCAGAGGGAGAGAGACAGAGAGCGAGGGACTAGGCCCTGTAAGTTGGCTCTCCCCCCTGATCTGTCCCCTGCCAGGGGGGGTGCAAGCTCCTTCTCCTGGTCCTGACTTCACAATCTCCTTAGCCCCCCCTGCAGCATTGGAGGAGCCCATGCAGCTAAGCAGGGCTCAACTGGATCCCCAGGAGCACCGGAGAAGAGCAACGAACAGATTGTGTATTTACTGTGGTGTACCTGGACACTTCATCGCCTCCTGCCCTTCCACGCCAAAAGAGAAGGCTCATCACTGATGGAGAGCACAATGGTGAGCCAGACCTCTTCCCCCCTAAGATCTCCCCCTCGCATGTCTTTTCCTGCTAGGCTCCTCTGGGATCACAACACCGTCCCTATTCGCATGCTGATCGGCTCAGGGGCCGACGATAACTTCATCCATGAAGGAGTGAGTAGAGAACTACAATTACCTCTTGAGCCTCTTGCCTCTCCTAAGAAGGTTTATGCTCTGGATGGCCACATTATTTTCCTGGTTACCCACCAAACAGCTCCTGTCACCCTCATCATCGCCGGGAATCACCGAGAGACCATTCAGCTATTTGTTATCTATTCACCTGCCTCCCCACTAGTCCTCGGATATCCCTGGCTCCAGATACATAACCCCCATCTAGACTGGAGGAATGCCGCTATCACCAGCTGGAGACTTCACTCACAATGTCTCCTGTCGGCCCTCCCTCCCTCGGGAGGTCTCAACCCACCCCTTGTACCTCCTGACCTGTCTAAGATCCCTCTTGCATACCATGACCTCGCCCCGGTCTTCAGCAAGGACCAGGCACTATCCTTACCTCCCCACCGCCCTTATGACTGTGCCATTGACCTGCTTCCTGGTGCCCCCCTACCCTCTAGACGCTTGTACAATCTGTCCCGTCCGGAGAAAGAGGCCATGGAGGCATACATTAAGGACTCCCTGGCTACTGGACTCATACGACCTTTTTCCTCGCCCCTGGGGGCTGGTTTTTTATTTGTCAAAAAGAAGGACTCATCTCTGTGTCCTTGCATCGATTTTAGAGGGCTCAAAGCAATCACTGTAAAAGAACACTGAAAAGTCACCTCTCCCTCTCATCCATCCCTCCTTCGAGCCCCTCTGTCATGTGAAGATATTTACCAAATTAGATCTACGTAACGCTTACCACCTTATCCACATCAGAGAGGGGGAGGAATGGAAAACCGCCTTCAACACCCCCCTTGGTCACTTCGAGTATCTGGTCATGCCATTTGGTCTCACTAATGCCCCAGCTGTATTCCAAACCCTCATGAATGACGTCCTGCAAGACATGCTCAATCGATTTGTATTTGTTTACTTTGATGACATTCTCATCTTCTCGCGCTCTCTCGAGGAACATCAGCAGCATGTTTGACAAGTTCTCCAACGCCTCCTAGAGAATCGTCTGTTTGTCAAACAGCTTCCTGGGATTCATTATTGCCAAGGGGCAGCTCCAACCAGATCCCTCCAAGATCCAAGCCGTCACTGACTGGCCCACCCCCACCATGCATAAGGAACTACAACGCTTCCTGGGCTTTGCCAATTTTTACCGCTGCTTCATCAGGGACTACAGCAAGGTAGCCAGCCCCCTCACATGTCTCACCTCCACCCGTTCCCCTTTTCAGTGGACACCGGAGGCTTTCATCACCTTCTCACAGCTCGTTTCTCTTCACCAGGGCTCCCATCCTCAAACAACCAAACCCCACCCTCCAGTTCATTGTGGAGGTGGACGCTTCTGATACGGGGGCCGGGGCGGTCCATTCTCAACGCAACCCAGAGACCAATAAAGTCCACCCATGTGCCTTCTTCTCCCACCGTTTCTCCCCAGCCAAAAGAACTATGACATGGGAAAGAGAGTTGCTGGCCATCGTTTGGGCTCTTCAAGAGTGGAGACACTGGCTGGAGGGTTCCAAGATCGCCCAGGTACCCGGAATACCAAACCTGACGCTCTCTCTCACCTCTATTCCCCCCCTCTAGTTCCGAGGAACCAGACCCAATCATTCCCCCTTCCTGCATTATTGATGCAACCTTGTGGGAGATTGAGCAAATTGTGCGCAGGGCACAGGAGGACCAACCTGACCACAAGACCGGACCCCCCAATCGTCTCTTTGTTCCGGATTCCGCCCGCTCCCAGGTACTCCAGTGGGGGCATTCCTCTAAGCTGTCCTGTCATCCTGGAATAACGCGTACCCTCCTCTTCCTCAAGCGGCACTTCTGGTGGCCTAGTATGGCCAGGGACACTCGGGAGTTCATCTTGGCCTGCTCTGTCTGCACCAGAGGCAAGGCCTCCCATCAACCCCCCGCTGGTCTGCTGCACCCCTTACCCATCCCCAGCCACCCCTGGGTCAACTGAGGGAGTTTTTCCTTGCCACTGTTTACGCAGGCTTGCTCATTAGGGATGTGTAGGGGGTTGTAGAAAAATTCTTAGATTTCTCCTTAAATTCATTTTACTATGTTAAGCTGCTTTGTGACAATGTCTACCGTAATTCCTTTCGCGTAATTCATTTCTTGCAGAATTTTCATTAAACACAAGTGACCTTAACGCTTCTTTTGTTGACAAAGAAGAAGCTGAGAAACATGACTTTTCCAGGCTCCGTATTTCTCCATCTTCCCTTCCTCAGGCTTCTTGGATCCACTCTAAGTCTCAGATGCAATTCAATTTGCTAGTCCTTTGCTAGGCTAGTTTATCTTTGTCAGATCGTCAAGCAATTTCTTTTTCCCATAATTTAGCTGAGGCCTGCAGAGGAAAATTCCAAGCATCACAAACAGTTCACATCAAATTCACCTGCACAGCAGTTGGTACTCAGGAGAGGTATTATTCTTAAGATGGAGTAAAATTAACCCTAAAGGCGGTCCCATGTCAATGATGAACATTTTCTAGGATTTCATAAGTGTTCAATAACCCTTATTATCTTCACATAAAAACCTATAACCATTTGTGAAAGTTTTATTAAATGGCTTCTCACAGTTTCTCATTTGAGACCCTGTTAACTTTCCTGTATCTATTGTGTGTTAAGTTGAAAATATGAGGGAAGACACCGAAACACCTCTGCCACCTGTGTTCGGCTGAGCGCTTTTTAGGAACACATGTAATATTTAGGAAATTTGTGCTCACATTTGTCCCCTGTCTCCTCTGTGTACATTTACATTTATAGTATTTGGCAGATGCACATATCCAGAGCAACTTACATATACAGTACTGTGCAAATGTTTTAGGCACATGCAAAGGAATGGTGTAGAACAAAGATGCCTTATATTTACATATAAATAATGACATTAAATTAAAGATCTCTGCATAAAAATTCTATAAAGCACAGTAAACAGTAATAAATGAAACTATAATATATATTGAATATTAGGTGTGATGACATTTTGCTTTAAAAAAAATATATAGTATCTTACAGAACCAGCCCCAGTTCTCCTGGAAATGTTGACTCTCATACTTGATTCTTTATTTGCATGTAAATCGCAGCAGCCTTCATTATATTTTTGTATAAAAAAATGGTCCCTTATACGTAATATGCTGGGCCCAACAGTGGCCCACTTGGTAGTACTGGGCCTTGAACCTCCAACCTTCGGATCACTAAAAAGGAGCCTTAACCACTGAACCATCACGTCTCATCTGTGTATGGACGTGTTTATGCATGTGCTGTGTCAACAGTCCTTCTGAAATGCCTGAGGCTCATGCAGGCTTCCTTCAAGATTTTAACTGATGGAAAACAGACTGAGAGTAAAGCTTGCTGTTTGGATGTTAGCTGCTGTCACTGTCCTTCTTCATTCTTAATCCCAGCTTTTTTTTCCTGGGTCCAATTTCATAATGTCTCCAAATGTGCTATTACATAACATCTAGTATATATTTGAGTCGAGTTTCAATACATTGTCTCAGTTTTAGTTTTGCTAAATATGGTCTTGCACTTGAAAGAGGGTTTGTAAAAATAAAGCATGTCTTATCATTTCTTTTCATATTCAAAATGTTTGACATGAAATGATTCCTTCTTCGCAGTGCCGCTAACTGGGTTATCAAAGGCCGGCCAAGTCTCTCACTCTCTATGGTGAGAGGCATGTAAAAGAACCATTGCTGATTTTCGTCAAGAGTTGGCTGCACAGCCGTCAGCGTGTTTCTGCCCTGCAATGGCCTGGCGAGCTGTCCAGGGTGTACATTGCCCTCGTCCAGAGTCAGCTGAGATAGGCGCCAGCCTCCCCGTGACCATAATTAGAATTAACCGCTTCAGAAAATGAACGATGATGATGATTCCTTCTTCTAAAGCACAGACTTATTGGAATAATGTTCAAATAAAACTAACTACAAGCAATGTGCAAAGCTCTGCAGGTGGGAGGTCCTAGGGCGGTATCTCCCCTGTAGGTGACATTATCACAAAGTATATAGGTTAATCAGTAGGTGGAGTGAGTTAGCTGAAGCAACAGTTCGAGGAAAAAAAGACAGAGAACAGTGGCAAGACAAGCTACATCATTCAGCTGCATCTACTGCGGCTGCGACTGTCATTCTGGCATTGGCCTACGCAGCAACAAAAGATGCTGTTCCCAATTATAGATTATAGAAGTTCATGATGCCAACAGCAGGTTGTGATGCCCTCTGAGCGACATCATCACAAAGTGTGTATGTCATGAGACACACTGGTAGTAAGAGACAAAGAGACAGAGGGCCAAGTCCAGCCCCCGGTAGAGCATTGCTAAATGGTCCCATTACATGGAACATCCCAATATTAGTTGAGATAAAAGGCTTGGACCTGATGCTTTTTGGCCTTGATTTTTGACTCTTGCTTTTATTTGAACCCAATCTTTGCTTGATCTTGATCTCATTAATAATTGCCCATGATTTGATCTCTGCTAGTCCTGATCTTGGACTTAACAGTGGTGGACTTGACAACAGCCAGAACTCATTTTCTCATGATTCAAAAAAACTAGGTGCTTCTTGAGGTTCAACATCCAGGTACAGGCACAGTGCTTCAAAGTTTAGGTTCCAGTTTTGATCTCTGGAATCCAATGGTTTCTTGAGACACATGAAAGCTTCATTGTCACACCTGAAGGTGGATCCCTGTGTACCCCACCAAAGAGCAAGCCATTCAGGACAATCTTGTTCTTGGGGAACTGACAGAAGAACTCCACATCACAACAATTCACACATCATAGATGAATTCAGGAAGCTTGTTCCAGCAATGTGGTATAATCTTGCAAAAGCAGCACGGACCATTATTCAACATAGACTTGAAACCTTGCTTATGAAGGGGTACAACTAGGAGCAGCTGTCCCAGAAGTATAGAAGGCACCTTTACATCCTGATTCACAAGGAAGCACTGTTGTAAGCTTGAAAGCCCTGATGAGGAGCCTCACTGACAGCATCTTCAAGCACTGGCTGGAATGGTGGCTTGTTGGTTAAGGCTATGGCATGCCATTTAGTTATACCCCTACCGGGTAGAATGGTTGTGCTCTAATCCTGGATGTGCCACTGTTAAATTCTTGAGTAAGGCCAAGAACATTTTTATCCCCCCAGCATATAATGAAAAGGGATATACTCATCAGTATGTCAGTCCGTTCGTACATCTAGATGTCTGTATTCATTTTAATTTCAGACCAGAACTCAGAAACCTTTTGAAATTTCTTCATCAAACTTAGCAGGTACTTCTACTAGCATTGTAGTTGTGCCTTTTGATATTTTTGGATGTCTGCAATTCATATTTTCTGACATGTGGAGGCCAGGGGGGATACGTCTCTTGTGCTAAACACCTTCATCCACCAAGCTCCCCTAAGTTGCGGTGCCTCTCTGTACATATCTATACGGGATGTTAATCTGAAATGATTATTGTTTAGAGCTGTGGGACAAGTGCACACCTTGGAACTAAGCTCACCCAGTCTGGAGTGACCTTGTGGCCATACCTACACATACATAGAGCTACATTTACATACATAACTATTGTTTTGAACTATTTGTTCAAGTGGGACCAGTGCTGCTTACCAAAGAATGCAACACAGCAGCCTCAGAGTTTTTAACAGCCCTGTAATATATGTTGAGCGTGGTTCTTGTTGTGAACATGTGCTTTTTGTTTTTTAGGGTCTTTTCTTTGAGTTGGTCTTGTTTGGCATGCAGAACTCCCAGATGGTTTTATAAGATTAGAGTATGTATTTCTGAAAGATGTTGTCAAAATCTTTTGTTTCTCTCAGCTGGAGGCAACCAAGAAAGTCCATCTACACATGGCGTCTTGTGCAATCTCCTCGAAGATACATGCCTCCCTCCCTCACTGTCTCTCTCGATCTCTCTCTGATGTTGGAGTAAACTTCTAGTGAAGCCCCATTAGCAGATGAAGAGATGCTCAGTCAGTGATGCATAGTAGAAGAAGACATCGACCACATCGTACGTTTGCATTCATCCACTCACAACCACACATCCACACACTGACTTAATATCTTCATACAGCTTAAACCTAATGCAGATGGAAATTCTTTCAAAACAAGATATAAAGCGCAACCCCAAACACATACATACACACACACACACACACACACACACACCATGCCAGGTGCTGTAGGGTGAATTGGAGTTGTTTAGCTCATAATCAAGACTTGTGTCTTTTCTGCAGAGGCGCATTAGGAGAAGTGGAACAGTAATCTAAACATGCTCTCTCACTCCCTCCCTACCTCTCTCTCTCTCTCTCTCTCTCTCTCTCTCACACACACACACACACACACACACACACACACTCTCTTTCTCTCTCTCTCTCTCTCTCACACACACACACACACACACACACACACTCTTTTCCTTAACAAACAGACACAGGAAAATAAATCGTAGGAGACGGATCCGATCCATTAACAGTCAAGGCTTATAAAAGTGGTACATATGTCACATATTAATGTATATTATTGGGGGGCATTTGTATTTTTCCAATATTGGAGGGGACGTGTTCCCACAAAGAATACGTGGTTACACCCATGGGGAATATCATGAACTAGAAATTTCTATTCTACCCTAAGCTATCCTTATAGAAGTCAGTAAGAAATTAACAAGTTCTGGAAGTATCCCAAACAAGAATGATTCATTTCCTGGATACTTTCAGGAACTTCTTAGGAAGCTATTTATTCAGGAACTATCCTGAATAAGCTACACAGCAGGCAGTATGGTGGTTTAGTGGTTAACACGTCCACCTCACAGCAATAAGGTCCTGGGCTCAAGTCCCGGGCCCTACATTTCTGTGTGGGGTTTGCATGTTCTCCCTGTGCTTGCGTAGGCATCCGGTTACTCCAGTTTCCTCCCACTGCCCAAAGACATTAGGCTAATTGTCTGTTCCAAATTGCCCCAGGTGTGAGTGTGAATGGTTATGTGTATTTTGGCCCTGCAATGGTCTGGCAAGCTCTTCAGAGTCTACCCCGCCTTCACCCAGTGTCAGCTGAGACCCAAGTAGGATTAAGTGGCTTGTCAAATGAGTGAGTGAATGGGTTACACGATTTCCAGAACATTTGAGATTGATTTGAGGATCTTAAACATTCCAGAATGATCATGAACATTACAAATATACACAGTTCTTAGGTAGATTTTTAGAAACTGTAGAATAAGTGAGTTGAAGAATTATCTACAGCAAGACTTTCACAGTTCTTGGACAGTTTCAGGTCCTGTTTAAGACCTAAAGAGTTCCAGAATTATCCTGATCAGGAACTGAATAGAACCTTTTGATAAACTGAACCATTCTGAAGATGTAGTGAACAAGATTTACACAGTTCCCGAACTCTTTAGACCTCTTTAGAAGCTAAGGATTTCTGAAAATATCATAGTAAGAAATTTCTATTTCTATCCTGATAGAAATCACCAAGACACTTATGATTTTTGGAAGTGTCCCAAACACGAACACTTTTCCTGGGTACCTTCAGAACCTTTAAAGGAACTTATCCTCTGAGGAACTATCCACAACAAGATTCACACAGTTTCAGGCCAGTACAAAATGGTTTGAGGATCTTTTTGGACAGTTTTAGAAACTCCTGAGCAAATGATGATTTTCAGAAGTATCTAGGACAGTGGTCATCAACCCCGTTCCTGTAGATCTACCTTCCTGAAAGGTTTATCTTCAACAACAAAAAAATCTAACACACCTGTTTTATCTGACCAAGAACTTCTTAAATCAATGATTAGATGGTCAGGATGTCACGATTAGGGCTGGAACCAAAGTCTGCAGGGACTAACAATAGCATTTTACATGATTGATGTACAGTTTCAGAACCTTCTAAGCAATGTTCCAGAGAGTTTCAAGACCTAGTGAAGAACAAAAACCTTCTCAAGATTTTTTGTTGTCCAACAGCTTTAGGACATTTGGAGGAATGAAAACGAAACAAAATCATGCAGTTTGTGGCTTTTCTGAATAACTTTGAGTCCCAGATGAATCCTGAACTATACAAGATTTACACCATTCTTGGACAGAGTTATGATGGGATAAATGCGGTGAAAACCAAAATATAACCAAATCATCTTATAACAGTTAACTAAAGATTGTCACTTTTCAGTCATGTGAGTTCCTAATAAGTACTAAATTGTATGAATGTTCTAAGGTAGAGAGGTTAAAAGAAAAAAATGAAATAAATAAGTAAATAATCAGTGATAAGGATCTAGCTGACCTCTGAATAACCTGAACTGACAATGTCATTCCAATTACTGCCATTTTCTCCAATCACAGCAATACCCCTTCACAGCTCCAGGATCCGGAGTTTACCGCTGAGCTCAGGTTACTGTACGTGTGGGTTTCCTCCAGGTTCTAACCACTATCTATATTATGTAAGCTCAGCTGAGAGGCCTGAGTGAATGATGGTTCAGTCCAGCCAGCAGCTGGAAATGAACAAAGCCATGTGTTAGAACTACTGTAGAGTGACTGGAACTGAAAGAAAGTTTATATTTTCCAGCTAAAAGATGGTTTTCTGCTGCCCGAGGAGGAGAATTCGTCATTCATAATCTGCTTTTGTCATTTGCTTCCTTGTGGTCAGAAGTATGTTCCTGGACACATTAGTGTGTGTGTGTGTGTGTGTGTGTGTGTGTGTGTGTGTGTGGCAGCCTAGTGCCTAAAAACAGTTATATATTTTTCTTTAGTAATTGAAATGTGTATAGTCATTTAGAGGAAGCATGGTGGTTAGTGGTTAGCACGTCTGCCTCATAGCAAGAAGGTTCTTATTCGAGTCAGGGTCTCAAGTGTTTCTGTGTAGAGTTTGTATGTTCTCCCTGTGCTTGTTTTCTACAGGTACTCTGGTTTCACCCAGTCTATAGCCATGCACATGAGGCTAATTACCCCTAGGTGTGAGTGTGTGAATAGTTTCCTGAACTGCTCTGCAATGGTTTGGCAAGCTGCCTTTGCGCAGCGTTGGCTGACCCTAGTAGAGGATTAGGCGATTTGGGAAATGATTAAGAATGAGTATATTCATTAATATATTCATTCAAGAATTTGCTGAACCCCTTAATCCTACTAGGGTTGCAGGGAGGCTGGAGCCTCTTAGCCGATTCTGAGCAAAGGTGGGGTACACTGAACAGCTTTTGTGTGCTAGCTAGGGAACTCATATGGGTTGCACATCACTAATCTGTCTATTAGTAAATGTGTCGACTAGTCCAGGTGGTGGAAAAACCAACAAGGCGTAAACGCAGCACCTTTGTTGCTGGATGTTGTATGTAATGGGCATAAACCCTGTCCCTCTGGTTCTCTATCTCTTTGTCATGATGTCCTGCCAGTGTGTCACATGACCTCCAAAGTCTGGTGCTACCAACCTGGGACATCCCACCTGCAGAGCTTCTAGTTTGATTTTCCCACATGCTGCTTCTAGTTTGATTTTGTTTCTCTGGAAAGATTTCAGACTAGTCGAGGCAGAATCTACAGTCAACTGAGTGAGATGACTCGGAGAAACCATGTTTTCATTTACAGTTGTAAGGTTTATGCGAGATACAAGGTATGTTTCATCTCCCTATTTGTGTTCACTTGACATGAAAAAGTTGCATGAATCTACAGTCTGGGCTGGAAAGAAATCAGCCTCAGACTCATGTCTCATTTCTTCCCATCATTCTGTGTGTTCTTAATGACTGTTGGCTGTTGCTGCTGCACACACTTGCAAAATTATCCATGTAGAAGTCCGTACCATTCAGTAAACCAGATTAGGTAGTTTGTTTTCTATCAGTACACACATAAAAGACATCCAAAAATATTTGTACATCAGGCACTTAAGCACAACAACAGAAGAATTAAAAACAACAGAAGAATCAAACAGTACAGAAATCATGGCAAAGAATACAGATGCTATTTATCCTGGCTTTATTACACCATAAAAACCTGCATGTTATCACATTACACTGCAATCTACACTTAAATAAGGAAAAATAGATCCTCATACTTTACAGATAAACTTCTTTAGCCGTTAAAGGAAAACACACCGCAGGGCGTATGGAAGCGAACAACCATTTTTATAGTTTTGGAAAAATATTTCACAATCTGCCAACGACTAACCCAACACACTTTTACTGGTATGTGGTCTTAGTGTTTTCGCTCCAGAAATATTCCTTTGGTTTGCAGGATTATATAAAGAAAATGAACCTTTACATTCACTCACACTGGCAGATTTTCTTATATTTAATACACAATTCAGTTTCAGGAGTCTCTTTGAACCAGAGGTGTTTTGCTACCAAACCTCTGGCCTGCCCCTGACGTGGATCTTCTGAAAGCAAATTCGTTCAAAAACATATGCAGTAAAACCCGAACCAAATGCAACAACAAAAGCTAAATCAGGTTGATCAATTACAGTAACTATTCATGAATATGCACCATCTATTTATTCTCACATGCATGCATCTGATCGAAAACAAACCCAGAATTACAGCAGTGTGCAGTGAAGATTATACACCACCTATTTTGTCTAAAATGGCTCCCAATAAAAAGAAGTCAAAATTTACTTCTCTATAATTTTTTGGTGAAATTGTATTAAACAATGCTATTGTAGGCAAAGAGAACCCAAAAAAGTATGGATAATAAACAAAAACACTGAAAATACCAATTTTTCTAAAAAATTTTATCTTTTTTTTACTTTTGCGTAGCATGAATGAACTTCAAACCATATGGAATAGTTCAGCGAGTGAAGAAATAAAAAAAATATGTGAACACTTTGCCTGAAAGGTTAAATGCTGTAATTAAAGTAAAGGGTGGCCACAATAAATATTGACTTTTTTCTCAAAAAAGAGACTTTTATTTATGTCATTAATATATATTGTTGTTTGTTTTATTATTCTCTTCAATATGATCCGATATTACATGAAATAAATACCTGAATAGTACTTGGTTTCTGATTTATCTTCATTTAAGTTGTACAAGTGTACTGTATTTTTTTCTTCACTCGATAAATCATTTCATATAGTTTGAAGTTCATTCATGCTGTGCAAAAGTATAAAATACAAAATTTGTAACACCTTTCAATTTTTTTCTGAAAAATTGGTATTTTCAGTGTTTTTGGTTATTAGCCATTACTTTTATCTCAATATACTTGTCGGAATGATTTTTTTGGTTCTCGTTGCCTACAATATCATAATTCAATACATTTTCACCAAAACATTATAGAGAAGTAATTTTTTTACTTCCTTTTATTAGGAGCCCTTTTAGACATAAGTGGTGGTGAATAATCTTCACTGCACACTACTGTATCATCACTGATCTATTCTAAATTTGTCACTGCTTAGGACATCACACTACAATAATAAGAAAGACAAAAACAGGAAGGCACCAATAAACCCAACAAAAAAGTGAACCTGGCCCTAAAAAAGTCTACAGTGAAATAAAATCCATAATTAAACAAGCAAATAAATAAAGATTGAAATAATATGTAGAATTAAATGAGGTATGAGAGTGTCATATTTGCAGTACACATCCATGTCAACGAGCTGTTACTATAGAAACAATAATCTACTGTAGCTGCAAGTAGTGATTCCCAGGGTTTAAGCGTGATGAAGAGGAAGCGGAGCCATGGAGAAGAACAGCAGATGAAGTGGGGTAATGATGAGGAAGAGGAGTGGTGATGAGGAGTAATGAAGAGGAAGAGAAGTAGTGATGAAGAGGAGTGATGAAGAAGAAAAGGAGCAGTAACGAGAAGGAGAAATGAAGAGGAAGAGGTAGTGATGAGAAGGAGTAATGATAAAGAAGAGGAGTGGTGATGATGAGGTGTGGTGAAGAAGAAGAGAAGCAGTAACAAGGAGGAGTAATGAAGAGGAAGAGGAATAATGACAGAGGAGTGATGAAGAAGAGTGCAGGTGATGACAGTGGAATGGCTGATTGCCCAACGTTACAGGGTGCCCTCATGTCTGCCTTCCTTCTGGTTTCTCTCTTTTTA
>JAQMYF010000014.1:1687631-1700323 GCA_030014195.1 Neosilurus mollespiculum | reverse complement strand
GAGAGAGAGAGAGAGAGAGAAAGAGAGAGAGAGAGAGAGAGAGAGAGAGAGAGAGAAAGAGAGAGAGAGAGAGAGAGGTGGTTTTCTAATATCTAGGTGGTCTTACTAGTGACCCTGAACTCACCATCATGTTATTGGAGTCACGCGGTCTGCTGGTTGGTTTGGAAAGTGGCAACGTCTCCACTGAGAAAGTAAAAACAGAGAGAGATAAGATCTGATAATGTACTGGGAACGCAGAGCGTCATTTATAACAAACGAGGCATTATTTTTAGAGTGGGGATGGTGAGAATCTCCAGGTGGAGATAAGAAACACTGCAGATACAACAGGGCTGGAACTAATCCTGTATCTTGAGGTTTACACTTGTTACAATATGTATATACTGCTGAACTATTATGACATGAAGGAACCACCAAAGATAAACATCTGCACTGTGTCCTGCTGGGGTATGACACAACACCCCTCTCTGAGTCTGCTCAGTGTTCTAGAGCTCGGAGGTGGGTGTGGTCAGAAGAAGATGTATGAAGGCGGTATGATGTTTTTGTGCACCTCATATTTGTATCTGTTAATAACACATTATCAATTCTAGCTGTATAACACTTATATATTTAGGTCCTCTAAACTTGGTTTGGTTTATGTTACAAAACCAGATTTGTAGAATGGGTACAACGCTCGCCATGATCATCAGACCCACACTTCCTTGGCTTACACCCATAGAAACGAGTACCAGAACACTTTTGAAAGCGCTCCATACCATTTTCCAGCTGCAGAGAGTCTGGGTCCACATCCAAACTGGCATTTCCATTGTTCCCAAAAGTCTCTTTGTGCAGTGCCTGAGTGATGTAATGGCGTAAGTCTGTGACAGTATAGACGACGGTGGGCAGTTCCTCCTGATCTGTGTAGGATTTCTCCACCTGGTTGGACTCGAGGGTGATATCAGTCATGGTCTGGTTGTTAATGCCTGCTACGTCTCCTTCCAGGACGATGGCGTAATGTACCACCACTGCAAGCCCTCTGCAGAACATAAGGCAAAAGATGTGTAGTTCCATTGGACAATTTTTGGCTAGCAGAAGATTTTCTAAATCTTTTTAAGAAGTAATAATCTTGGGTGTTGTTTGCGGCTCAGTCTTAGAAAATTTGTTTTAGTTTTACAAAAAGCAGCACGGTGGCATAGTGGTCATACAGCAGGAAGGTTCTCGTTTCTTCCCACAGTACAAAGACATGCACATTAGACTAACTTGCTGTTCCAAATTACCTCTAGGTGGGCATGTGACTGTGAATGGTGTGTGTTTGAATGTGATGGACTGGTGAGCTGTTCAGGGTGTACCCCGCCTTTACCCATAGTTGGCTGAGATAGCCTCCTCACAACCCAAGGATTAAGTGATTAAGAAAATGAATTAATGGATGAATTAATTATTGTTGTTTACATTTCCATAATCGTTTTTTTTTTTTTTTTTTGCTAACCTTAGCATTAAATATATACACATATTACAAATACTCATGACTCCTCCTAATCCTATTAGTGTCGCAGGGAAGTTGCGATTATCTCAGCCGACTCTGGGCGAAGACCATCACAGAGCCAACACACACAACCAGTCACAGTCACATTCACCTAGGGGCAATTTGGAACAGCCAGTTAGCTTAATGTGCATGTCTTTGGACTGTGAGAGGAAACCGGATTACCCGGAGGAAACCCACGCAAACACGGGGAACATGCAAACTCTACACAGAAATGCCCGAGCCTGGGACTTGAACCCAGGACCTTCTTGCTGTCAGGTGGACGTGCTAACTACTGCACCACCCCCCATTATACTAAAAAATATTCTAATAATGTTGCAAGTCAACGCTGTAAAAAATGACTTATCACACATAAGCACCTGAAGCATAGCCGGTTGATATGTGAGGACACTGGCTGAAATTACCGCAGCTATTGTGTGGTCATTCCATCAGATTTTGGAGGTGGTCTCACACAAAAAATTTGGGTGGAGGAAATATGCACTTTCCTGAGAAATGTAAGCATCTGCGCTGCATATGCGGCAGTCACTGTTTCATGTACATTTTGTAAAAAAAAAAAAAAAAAAAGGTAAACACTATTGGGCTTTTACTGGCTCATCAGGCTGGAGCTCATCCCCGTTTCTGTAGTTCTTCTAGATGGGGTGCTAGTGCCATTGCAGATTACATTCCTGGTATTTACTGGTACCCATTTATACTGCTGGCTGAACAGAGGCACACTTGTTGTTGAGACCATGCCCAGGGGTCATGCACGGTGGGGTCTGACGAGATTCGAACTCACAACCCCTAGATCATGAGCCCAGCATCACTACCCCACCAGCCCCACCACTGCACCATGTACATGTACATTGTGACCTTCAGGGAACGCTACAGTGACACCCAATAGGCCATGTACACCCTACGGATGCACTCATAGTTGCAACAGTTGAATTGATTCAGCGTTTGACCTACAGTAATTTTTAACGTGACAAAACTTTGTATGAGTAGATGCCATGCACTTATGATAGCTCTCCGGTGCTCACATGTTCCAATGGAAGTGCCCAGAACACTTATGGTATAATGCCAGTTGACCCACAGAAAGCTAACAAATTGTCTACTATGAAGTATTCTGGCTATGTGAGACCAAGGCTTTATGAAAGGCTTGAATAATATTCTCTGTATACTGAAGTACAAGGTCAGTCCCGTTTGTAGTGTTTATGTGCTTTTGATTTCTCCACCTTGAGTTCTATGATAGTTTTATGTGCAAAAATTGTTAGCTGCCCTGTTTAAATGTCTCTAAGTCTCCAAGCAAGTAGTAAATGTGAATTACCAAAACAGAAACCCAACATCTGGCATATCACGTACTGAGATATCACATCCAGTTAATTCACCCATCTTTATCTTAATTTTTATTTTATTTTTTTCTCTCTCATTTTCCTACAGTTATTAAGAGCCCTGGTGGGGTTAGAACGAGATCCGTTTTCTCTCCACTGACATCCATAATCTCCTTAAGTCTTATATCTTTGTCCCTGCAGGCAAACAGACAAAGCCAGAATGCTAATACCTAACAGCTAATACGCCTCAACACCCTCATGTGCAAATGTCCATTATTTAGTGCTTTAATGGCTTTAAGAAGCTCAGAACCTGAAGTTTTTACAACTGAAAAATCTAGAAAATTGGTGATAACAGATTCAATTAAGTTGCTTATAAATGCTCTGCTGGTGGGCAAACAGTTGTTTTTTTTTTTTAATTTCAGAATAAATAATGGGAGAGAAATGAGAAGCTAAATTCATACAAAAGAAATTAGTACAAATTTAAAATAGGTTGGGTTATGCTACAAAAACACAGGCTAATAAAAGTTAAGCCTAACCCATAAAAACTGTGAATCGAGATGGAGACCATATTAAAAAAAAAAAACAAACAAAAAACAATGCAGAAGGTAAAAGCAAAACGCTGCAGGCTCACCATCCTGCAGTGCCAAATGCACGCACATGAAATTGCCATTAACTGCTTGGGAGGAGTCAAGCGTTCTTGATTCCTGCAGCTGCTTGTCCGATATGGCAGCAGAGGGAAACATTTTGCTGCCAGGTTATAGATTTATCTGTCTCTTGGGTAATTTTGTACAGGTATTATAAAGTGATGACTCAGCAGTCTCATGATTAGCATCAGAAAGTCTGTTTTGTGTTCATCGCACGTGAACCGTGAGCCATAAATGCCCATATTAAAAATAGAGATATATAGCTAGTAGGTCAGAGTACAAGTTCAAATGGAAAATAGGAGCTACTCACCCCTGGATGTCTTTTTGTGGCCTGGTTTTATTATCAAGGAGAAAAGAAGTGAACAAACATCATCTCAGTGATACCCTTCCAGTCATTTTCAAAGCCGTGCAAATATAGTATTGCTTTATATTAGTCAAGCCTTACCTGAATTCACGAATAAAAACCCTCTGGAAGCCTGGAAGTTTTTTATAGGCCTCTTCAATCTTTAGAAAGAAAGAACGTAGGAAAGAACGAGAGAGATGATGTGAAATGGGATATGAGGGATTTTCCACAAGACAGGAATATATGATGAAATTCCAATAAATGAGAATACATCTTGGAGTGAAAACTGACTTTCCTAGCAGCACCTGAAAAATTTCCAAAGGCATCAATTTTCCAAATACAGAGATGTAAATTATGCTATATGCATATACTATAATGATAATTCTGTTAATAGCATGGTGTACATACTTCATATACTTTATATTTTTGGACTTGTGCAGAGGAAAAACAGTTTCAATTTCAGGCAATGTGCTAATTATACAATAATTAGGCATACTGTAGTCTGAGAAATAGAGAAGAACAAGAGGAAGGTGGAGGAAAGAGGAAAAATACAACAGGAAGGAGAAGGAGGAGCAGCAGGAGAAAGAGGAGGAGGAGTTGGTGGAGAATAAGAAGAGGAAGAAGTAATAGGATGAGTAGAAGCAGGAGAAGCAGGGGAGGAGGAGGAATAGAAGAAGGAGAAGAAAAAAAGAAGGAGGAGGAGAAGGAGGACGTGGTGGAGGAAAGGAAGTAAAATGAGAAGAAGAAGGAAAAGAAGGAGGAGGAGATGGAGGAAAAGAAGAAGAATGAGAATGAGAAGAAGAGGGGAGAGAAAGAGGAGGAGAAGAAGAAGAAAAGGGAAGAAAAAGGAGGAGTAGAGAAAGGAGGAGAAGTGGGAGCAGAAGGAGGAGGAAGACAGGAAGGAGGAGAATAGAAAAGAGGAGAGGGACAACAAAAAGGAGAACAAGAAGAAGGAGGAGGAGCAAAAGAAAAAGAGGGATAAGAAGACAGAGAAGAAAAGGAGAAGAAAAAAGGGAGAAGGTGAAAAACAAGAAGAAGAAGAAGAAGAAGAAGAAGAAGCTTATTTAATAAGACATACAGTGTTTAACCCTACAGGAAATCTGAAACACACCTTTTCAGTGAAGAGTTTCGACAGATGCTGGTAGTAAAAACTTGATGGATCTCTGAGAGCATCATCATACGTCTCTCCTCTGAGTTTAATCCTCAGCTCCACCACTTGTTCCAGAATTGGTCGCACAGGACGTGGAAAAATATCATCAATTTCATTGCCAATCTGGACAATAGACAGCAGAGAAACCTGTTACGATTTCTGGAATCAATTCTACAGATAATCTCCCAGGCAGTTCCTACGTACCATATTCCCTTCATCTATTATGTTATAAAAGATCTTGGTGGACGCCTGTACCGTCGTTGACATCATGTTTCGCTGCATGTCAGTTGTCAGGTCATTTAAACCCACTGTAGATTTCTCAGCTTCAACTGATGGGGCAGGTGTGTCGTCCACTTTCACTGTCTCTGTTGATCGGTCTTCAGGTAGCTCTGAAGCAGGAACTAAAGCATGTGGTATAATTTCAGGTGCATCTAATGTTGTGTCTTCGAGAACCTCTGTATTTATAGAGACATCAGGATCTACACCTTCCAACACTGATATTTCAGGTAAGGTTGCAGTAGACTCTTCAAGAACTTTAACCGTAGATTCAAGTAATATTTCTTCAGGGGTTTCTTTTTTGATGGTAATTTCAATGTTAGATGTTCCCGGTGTGTAATCTTCAATGGTAGGTGTGAAATTTTTAACATCCAGAATGATGACACTAGGGTCAGGCGTGAAAGCAAGTGTGACGTTTTTACCACTTGTTTCTGGTGTAACCTCAGCTGGCTTCACTTCACCAGATTTGTTGTTTTCATCAGCTGCAATATCAGCCACAGTGTTGGGTGGCACCCCAAGAACTGCAGGTTCTGCCATTGTTTCTGATTCTGCTTTACCCGTATTCTCAACAAAAGGTACTGCTTCTGTTGCAGCTTCTGTTATATCCATCATAACCTCTTTAGGCAAATCTTCATGGTTACCAAATGAAACTTCTGCACTGGTAGAAGCATGAATATCCTCAGCTATAGGTGTATTCTCTTTGAAGGGTTCATCTGTTGGGGCTTCAGCTCCTTGAAGGTTTTCCTTCTCTTCAGAAACACTGAATTCAGAGCCCTTACCATCTATCTCCTTTCTGATATCTTCAACATCATTACTAACCTGCACATGTGTATCATCTTCTGTCTTCTCTGACGTATCCTTATCACTGGTCTCTGATACCTCTTGCACAATAAAAGACCCAGATGTGACATCATCTCCTTCATGTATGTCGTCACTACCAAAACGTGATGGTTCATGTAGGGTGCTACCTAGAGAGTCATCTGGTAGGGTGCTTTCAAGTGTCACCACTGGTGACTCATCTTCACTAGGTTCATGTGTGGTGGCTAGAGGGCTAGGTGAAGACTGTAGTGCTGCTCTATCATTATCATCATCTACTTGAACAGGTTCTTTCGGTAATTTTGTCTCTGTGTCTAAAGCAGGATGGACAGAATCTTGAACAGTTATGTTGTCCTCACCATTCTCAAAGGCAACTGCAGTAGGCACTTCAGGGCCATAATGGTCAAAGCCCAATTTAGTCCCTGGGGTCATCTGTTCATTTTCCTGACCAGTGACTTCAGTCAGAGAACCAGGATTCACCCCGCTTGAATTCCCAGTGGTTAAACTGGAAGCAGGTTTAGAAGTGACCTCAAGCTCGGGGGCCATACTGGAGACTGGGACTAACTGTGGTGTTGTCTCTCCTGTTGAGAATATAGCTTTGTCTGGAGTTACAATAGATTGTTTGGAAGTTGCCTTCAGGTCTGTGGCAGTATCTGTAGACTGGTCTACCTCTACTATTTGTGCTGGAGCATCCGTGAACTTCTCTCTGGTTGTTATATCTTCTTTTGGAGTAACTGTAGACTGTTCTGCAATGGCTATTGCCTCTGTCACAATATCCATAGACTGTTTCCTTGTTACTATTGCTTCTCTTGGAGTAATCGTAGACTCTTCTTTGGTTACTATAGCAACATTTGGAGTAAACATAAACTGTTGTGTGGTTTCTGTCTTTATTTCTTCTTTTGCGGTATTCACAGCATGGCTTGCAGTTGCTATCACCGCAGTTGTGATATCCATAAGCGGGTGTGTGGTTACTAATACCTCTTTTGGCGTATCTGTGGAATGTTCTGTGGTTAATAAATCATCTGTTAGAGTGTACATAGAAAGGGGAACTGTTGTTACTATTGTTTCTGCTGGAGTATTTGTGGACCGTTCTGCAGTAACCATCACTTTTGTTTTGGTTGCAATATCCATTAACTGCTGTGTGGTTAATATGACTTGTTTTGGAGTGTCTGTAGACTGTTCTATTGTTTCTTTTAGAGAATCTGTAGACTGTTTTGTGGTTAATATCCCTTCTGTTGGAGTGTACAGGGGTTCCTTGGTTACTAAGGGTTCTGTTGGAGTATCTGTAGACTGTTTTGTGGTTAATATCTCTTCTACTGGAGTGTACATGGGTTCCTTGGTTATTGTGGGTTCTGTTGGAGTATCTGTAGACTGTTTTGTGGTTAATATCTCTTCTGTTGGAGTGTACATGGGTTCTGTGGTTACTGTGGGTTCTGTTGGAGTATCTGTAGACTGTTTTGTGGTTAATATCCCTTCTGTTGGAGTGTACATGGGTTCTGTGGTTACTGTGGGTTCTGTTGGAGTATCTGTAGACTGTTTTGTGGTTAATATCTCTTCTGTTGGAGCGTACAGGGGTTCTGTGGTTACTGTGGGTTCAGTTGGAGTATCTGTAGACTGTTTTGTGGTTAATATCCCCTCTGTTGGAGTGTACATGGGTTCTGTGGTTACTGTGGGTTCTGCTGGAGTATCTGTAGACTGTTTTGTGGTTAATATCTCTTCTGCTGGGGTGTACAGGGGTTCCTTGGTTACTGTGGGTTCTGTTGGAGTATCTGTAGACTGTTTTGTGGTTAATATCTCTTCTGTTGGAGTGTACAGGGGTTCCTTGGTTACTGTGGGTTCTGCTGGAGTATCTGTAGACTGTTTTGTGGTTAATATCTCTTCTGTTGGTGCGTACAGGGGTTCTGTGGTTACTGTGGGTTCTGTTGGAGTATCTGTAGACTGTTTTGTGGTTAATATCTCTTCTGTTGGGGTGTACATAGAAAGTGGTTTTGTTGTTACTATTGTTTCTACTGGAGTATTTGCTGACCGTTCTGCAATTTCTATATGATTTGTTGCAATATCCAAAAACTGCTTTGTGGTTAATATGACTTGTTTTGGAGTGTCTGTAATCCGTTCTATTGTTTCTGTTGGCGTATTCATTGACAGTTTTGTAGTTAATATATCTTCATTTGGAGTGTACAGGGGTTCTGTGGTTACTGTGGGTTCTGTTAGAGTATTTGTAGACTGGTTTAAGGTTACTATGGTGTCGTTTGAATGATTAGCTGCTCTCACATTTGTTGCAGTGTCTGTCGACTGTTCTGTGGTTACTGTTGCTTTTGTTGGAGTATTTGAATACTCATCAGTGGTTGCCATAGCTACGATTAGTTTAACTGGTGACTGTTGTGTGGATACTGTTGCTTGTATTGGTGTGTCTGCAGTCTGTCCTGTGATAACTGTCACATCTTTTGGAGTATTTGAATACTCCACTGTGGTTACCATAACTATGTTTTGAGTAACTGTAGACTGTTGTGTGGTTACTGTCGGTTTTATTGGAGTGTCTGTGGACTGTTCTGTGGTTACGTTCACTTCTTTTTGAGTAACCCCAGGCTGTTCTGTGGTTACTCTAGCCTCTGTTGCAGGCTTTTCTATTGTATCTGTTAATTCTGTTGGCTTAACCTCTGCTAGTAGAGAAGTTATAGTGGCAACTGTAAAAGAAAAAAAAAAGAAAGGAAATTATGGACATACCCGTTACATTCATATGTGAACTCTAATCTTGAAGTTTTAAAAAATACATATTCAATATATACTGTTAAACTGAATGCAGTTGTTTGGATCCCAAGCCCTTAAATAGTATTAGTCAAATAGTAATTAAGGTGCGGAGTATATTAGTGTTTATAGCTTTAATTTGTTCCTTAAATCATATGTCATGTTTACGTATTTTAAAGTTTAAGTAGTTTAAAGAGTGAGCCACAGTTTTCTAACACTGCCAGTGCCATTGTGTCAGGAACCTCTGAGTAAATAAGAGGGATTAATGACTATTCTGAGTACAGTGTATTTCATGAACTGTTGCAATGCCTTGTGCTTTTAACTGAGTCAATCTAGCAGTATGACTAACCAATATATAATTTAAAATTCCCCAAAACAGAGAAATCCCCACGTTGTTCCCAAAAGGTAATAACATGACTCATAAGGGTCATTGCACTAGTCTCAAAATACACTGGTCTTAAAATACCTTTAAGATTATATTATAAATTTTATATATATAGGGCAGTGGTGGCCCGGTGTTAGGGTGCTGGATTACTGATCCCAAGGTTGGGGGTTCAAGCACCACTATCGACTGATTGTCACTGCTGTCCCCCCCTTCCCCCCCAGTGCAGCTAACTGGGTCATCAAAGGCCGGCCATGTCTGTCACTGTCTATGGTGAGCACATGCATGTAAAAAAACATCGCTGTCGTTCGTCAAGAGTAGGCTGCATAGCCGTCAGCAATGGCCTGTGATGGCCTGGCGAGCAGTCCAGGAGTCGCCAGCCTCCCCGAAACCCTAATTAGGATTAAGCGGTTCAGTAAAGCAATTAATGAATATATATTATAAATTGGTACACTGTGGCTTTTCTTTTAATTTGATCAAATGCATTGGCGATCTCTGGGGATTGGAAACAGACCATCAGTGGTCGAGATGAAATCCACTTTTCCAGGATCAGCTGTAGTCTGTTGGCTGTGAATGAAAAGGTTGTCAATAAAACGGAGTGATTAACCAAAGACCATGAGCAGAATAAAAAAATACTATCCTGAAAACAGGTTTGAGTCATTACTGTAAGACATGTTAACCAATAACAATCAATTACCTAAACTAATGGCAGATAAAAGCTAGTGGAGATCAGTTTCTCCACTGATTCCCATCCCCAACTCCCATAATTCCTTGGGAATATGTATGTATTTTTGCCTGCATGGTTTGGCTATGTAATGAAAACATCCTTCAACTTTCCATCCCATGCTCCACCCTTTCCACATGACTGAATGCTTTGTTGTATATTTTAAGATGTGTCCTTCACATTCACCAAATTTCAACCCAATGGATCACCTGAGTGACGTGTTAGAGAGCATTTTCCTCAACAATTATCATCAAAACACCAACTGAGGGAACTTTTGCTACTTTTGAGTGGTGTTCATCGCTTAAGTTTAATTTGTCATTTGTCTATAGGTTTTATGGTTGCTGGGAAATAAAAGAGTATCTGTAGCTTTAAAAAATGCTGATAACTCACCCCACTGCTGAAGTCATTTGCACTCTCTGAAATAAGAACACAAGACAAATGCAGACCCATTTGGTTAAAAGAAAGCATTAGAATTACACAAACCAGTATCAATGCTAATTGTGGGATGTCCCATGTAATGAGTGGACTTCTTAGAGAAGTTCTTACAGAGGGGCCAGACTCTGTGTCCTTCTGCCTCTTTGTCTCTTTGTCATGGTGTCCTGAAGTGTCACATAACCTACACACTCTGTGATGATGTCACAGAGAGGGACACTACCACCCCGAGACACCCGATCCACTGAGCTTTACACATGTATTTTTGTAGCATTTATTTATGATGTGTTTTTACAAAATGAAGGGTACACAGGAATTGCTTACACTGGTGATGATGATGAGATGTTCAGGTGACTGACTGAAGCTCCTGCCAATATCGAAGACGCTAATACTCCCATTCACGCACCTGTTAATCCACAGCTGGTACTCGTCCCTTTTGGGAAGCCTGTCCCAGAAGATCTTAAACGCCTCCCAGACAGTTTCCTGACACACTGAATAACGCACAGACACAAGTCTCATCAGAGGAACAGGACATAAACTGAAAGTCGATGGGGAAATATAAGTCATGGTTTTGATTTATACATCATTTTTCTCAGGGACTTCAAGAGTTGGTCAGTTCCTCCATATCCGTTGACACATCGTAATTTCTGGCATTAAATCACATGGGTTTGTTCGCTTTTACGCAAACACATCCTGTGATGGACAGAATTGAGTCATTATTCAAGCTATGTAACCATCACACCAACTCGTATGATAAATTGCTATTTCATGGAGGAAAAAGACTAACAATGAAAGCAGAGCGCAGCATAATGGAAACATTTCTGTTGATCTGCTCTTCCACACACACGCGTCAGTCATTCCGTGACCTTTCGCTAATGGGTTGTGAAAACGGCTCGTTATTTAAAAATCAAAAGTAAAAGAGAAATGCGTAGGAACACACGACACCTGAATGTTTTCCTCAGTGTTCTCAGTGTTAGAAAAATAAACAGGCCCAGTGCAGGATATTTCATCCTGGATAACATTTTCGGAACATTCTTCAAACATTTGCCCGCTGAACTGGAATCGGCTACAGAAAACACAGATTTTCCTGGCAGGCTGAAAGGACTGATTATTGTATGCAATGTCATGGTGATGTTGGTGGAAGTGAAAAAGAAAAAGAAAGACTGCACAATGGAGACACTTCAAGTTCAGCTGTCGTGTACACATAGACATGCTAGCATGATAAATCCAGCTTTCTGGTTCATGTGGATTTAAGAGATTATTATGAAACAAATATCTGCATAATGCATAAATATCATGAGGAAATCAGCAAGAAACCACCACAGACTGAAGGTCTGTTTATATTTCATGGATGTTCCACAAGGTGGCACGGTGGTGTAGTGGTAGGCACGTCTGCCTCACAGCAAGAAGGTCCTGAGTTCGAGTCCTGGGAGTGGCGAGGGCGGTTCTGTGTGGAGTCTGCATGTTCTCCCAGTACTTGCATGGGTCTCCTCCAGGTACTCAGGTTTCCTCTCACAGTCCATAGATATGCACATTAGGCTCACTGGCAGTTCCGTATTGCCCCTAGATGTGAAAGTGAATGGTATTATGTGTGTATGTGTGTCCTGAGTTGGACTGGCGAGCTGTTCAGGGTGTACCCAGCCTTCACCCTCAGTTCCTCCTCGCAATCCTAGCAAGATAAAACAGTTCTGCAAATGAATGATTGACTGGCTGGATGAATGGATGGATGAGTGAGTGAATTAATGAATGGATGGATGAATGAGACAATTAATGAATGGATGGATGAGTGAGAGAATTAATGAATGGATGGATGAGTGACTGAATTAATGAATGGATGGATGAGTGAGAGAATTAATGAATGGATGGATGAGTGACTGAATTAATAATTGGATGGATGAGTGAGTGAATTAATGAACGGATGGATGAGTGAGAGAATTAATGAATGGATGGATGAGTGAGAGAATTAATGAATGGATGTTCCACAACATTAAACTAATAAAAAATCATAATGTGTCCTTATTTAAAGAGGCGAAATGATACTTTTTCCAGTTTTTTGACCCATAAATGATGTTACAGTGTTGAATAGCCGTGTTAGACGATTCTAGATTGTTAAATAACAAGGTTAGTTCATGCTTAAGAGTGTGGAGCTTCCAGGTAGCCAATCAGAGCAGAGTTGGCATAGTGAGCAAAATGTTCATAAATGGGAGGAGGAAACAAAACCCCTTCTCGAATCGCCACCTTATTGTGGTGGAAGGGTTTGCGTGTCCTATTGATCCTGGTAGCTATGTTGTCGGGGGCATTATGCCCCTGGTAGGGTCACCCAAGGCAAACAGGTCCTAGGTGAAGGTCCAGACTAA
>JAQMYF010000014.1:1652947-1664229 GCA_030014195.1 Neosilurus mollespiculum | reverse complement strand
TATATATAAATAAAAGGAAGGGGTGTGTGTGTGTTTGGGGATCTGATTCTTCATACAGGCTGAGGTCGGGGTGAATGACGGCGACGGGCAGTACAGGATTATTCATGTGCTTTTAGTGATGTCCGACTGTACAGAGACAGGAAAACATGACACCTGAGATCAGGGAAGAACGTTTCCAGATCAGATCCAAACCAGCGTCAGATTCCTTGCCTCTTACTGATACGGAAATTTACGAGATGAGTACACGGAGAAAATAAACGTATTCAGGCTTTTACTCTGCGTGGTTCTGCTTCGTGACGCTCAGCCGCTGGGTTTGCCGAACCGTAGCCCTCACACCTTCTCCTGTTCCTGTGAGCCGTAACGACTCGGAGTGGAAAAAGCACTTAAAAAAAAAAAAAAAAAAAAAAAAAAAAAAAAAAAAAACACGTTTTGCTCCTAAAACGAGGCACAGCACTTTTTCCAGTCCCACGTCCAGGAAACACACGTCGGATTCCTCGGAGGAGCGAGAGCGGTAAAGCGATTCTACAGCAACCATCTCTGGAGCCACAAGCTTGAAGAGAACCAACGGTTCTACAAACATCTTTACTACCCAACAGGATTCGGCTGAAGTTCAATGGCTGCCAGTTAAGCACCATAACTACCAGATAAAAAACAAACAAACAAGAATCCTAAGCCCCGCCTTCACCCCGATTATATTAAAATAAACAATTATATTAGGCCACACCCCTTTCCAGAGACTGAGGTGAAATTACATTAATAATAATTCAGAGTGTTAAAGCGGCTGGTGGAAGTTTGTTGTTAGTGACACTGAGATGATGAATAAACAGAAGCACAGAATGAAGGCTGAGCGTACGCACTCGGTTCTGAACTGCTCGCTTTGATTCTCTGATAGGTTTTGAGTGAAAGTCTGAGCTGGAGCTTCCTCCTGGTGTAAGGACAATCCTTGGCTGATTTCTGGACGGGACCCGCGAGGGCGTGTGTGTCCTTCGGCGTCTTCACTTGCATCGCCTGCACTTCGTCTTCAGTGTGTGTTTGAGAAGAGGGGTGTGTGCGCTGTCCGTTCCGCTTGTCTATTACACCTGCGTTCTTCACACGGAAAGAAAGGTTTAATTTAATTCTGATGTTTTCACTTAAACCAAAAAACAATCAAATACATGTTAATGCAAATGAGGCATCATCTAATCTGCATATTAGATAAAACCCCAGAACAATCTCCTCTTTTAATGATGTCTGATTTCTTCTTGTGTTTGTTCTTCTCTGAGAGGAACCTCTCCAGCTTCCAGGAATGACGTCTATTAGAAATGTATTACACAAACTAGATTCCTACCATCAATAAAAACCATCAACTAATCTCCTCTCAGCTCCTTTTCATCAGAAACAGAAGAGAAGTGAACTGGTGTGAGCTCTCCGAGAGCTCGAGCTTTTCTAGGACCTGAGATTTCATTTCAGGAATTCCATTCTAAAACTGATTTTAAAGCCCCGCCATGGGAGATTGGAGTCTCCAAGATTTATAAAGGAAACGGAATGAAGTTTATAAATAGATAAAGTCAGATAAAATCAGGAAACGAGCTTTTCAGGGATATGTGACAAGACAGGATGTAATGTAGTGGTGAGTCTGTAGGGGTTTGCTAGTACATCACAGGTTACCTTCCCAGTATCTTTACTGGTACCCATTTATACTGCTGGGTGGACAGAGGCACACTTGCGGTTAAGACCTCGCCCAGGGTTTCACAGAAGGGGTGGAGCTTAAATCCTGTAAGGTTTTGATGTTACTACACGTGATCTGGATGAGAAGTATAAGAAAGTGTAATTTGACTAGTGCAAAATAAATAAATAAATGAATGAATGAATGAATGAATGAATGAATGAATAAATAAACAAACAAACAAATAAATAAATACCGGCGAATACGACTTTTTTATAGTCTGTAATATTTTGTACACGAAATATATATAATATAATATTTTTCCTTTTTACAATTTTATTATTATATTATTTACAAAAATAATATTTTGTATTTGGATTTTTTTTTAAATAAATCAGTAAATTTCAAGTAAATAGAATGTCATGAGCTCTTTTATTTATTTTTGTTTTTAATGATGTTAAACTGAATTCTATCTGGTTTCTTGTATTAAAGAAGAAACTCTGAAGTGTAAAATCTCACCACAGACTGGTGTGTGTTTGCGCTCTTTGCTTCTCGAAGTGGAGGAGCAGTCGTCTTCATCTTCTCGCTCTCGTGCTCATCATCCTCATCCTCCGACTGTGAGGACGTTCGTTTCCCACTGAGTCCGAGTCCTACACAACAGAGCAAGCAAATAATCATGCTTAATTCTACACACCCAGGGACAAAACAGATAAAACCAAATAACACACTTCTTATAACACAAACAAATACAGCAGCCTTTTATAGGAAACCTCTAGAGATCACCTCTGATCCCGACCTCTGACCCCGAGGTATCTGGGCCCCACTGTGCATAAGCCTGAATGTTTTAAAGCATCTCTGAGAAGGAAAACAGCGGCACATTCTTTTAAAGCTCTATAAAGTTCAACACGCTTCTTTATCAGTGAGACGAGGCCAGGAAAATCCTGCAGTCTTCCAGCAGAACCCGGAGCACAGAGCGGAACACGGCGAAGCAGAGATGAAATGAGGACAGAGAAGCAGAGAGGAGGGGAAACAGAAAAACAAAGAAGGCGAATTTTCAACTTTAAGAGCTCATTAAAGTGTATATAAGCACGTTTTCCTCATTAGCGCGGTGGTAAGTTATGCCAGATATCGAGGTCGGGCTTCATTGTGCGTCAAACGAAGACGGCGTCGCTGCTAAACGAGTTACGGGGCGTGTAAAATACGCTTTGAGAAAACTGCATGCGCTTTTATTGTACGGTCATAAAAACGTATACGCCAAACAACTGGAAAATAATTCAATCAATAAATAAACACACAAACAAGTCCATAAACGTGTGTCAGCCATTTTGAAACGGGTGACACCAGAGTTCAAACGGTGAACTTTGACCTCTTGGCTGTGCTTTGTCCTCACCCCATTGCTTCTTAGCTGCAGGTGTGTGTTTGTCGTCCTCACGCCCGCACAGCTTATCTGACGCTCTCTTTGGTCTCCATCTGAATATCACACACACACACACAAACACACACACACACACACACACACACACACACTGCATGGAATCATGTGTCATGTTACTCTCTTCTAACAGAGCTTAATTATCGACCAATCCAAGCTCATTGTTAAATACGTCATACTGATGAAAATGTAAGTGAACACCGCCATCTGGTGGCTGGTCGATTATATTCGGTTTACTAAACACAACCCTGATCTAATCGAATAAACTCACTGTAGGGCGGCACAGTGACGTAGTGCTTAGCACCCATGCCTCACACCTGGGTTTGAGTCCTGAGTTCGACAAGTGCGTTTCTGTATGGAGTTTCCATGTTGTCTCCGTGCTTGCCTGGGTTTTCTCTGGGTACTCCGGTTTCCTCCCACAGTCCAAAAACATGCACATTAGGCTAACTGGCTATTCCAAATTACCCCTTGTGTGAATGTTTGTATGTGTTGTCCTGCAACGGATCGGTGAGGTGTTCAGGGTGTACCCCGCCCTCACCCAGTGTCAGCAGAGAGAGGCTCCAACCTCCCAGCAACTCCAGTAGGATTAAGTGGTTCGATGAGTGAATGAATGAATGAATATATAATGTGAGCCTTTCTCCAGTCCTATACTGCCCCCTGATGGCACAACACAGAAGTTCATCTACAATAACTTTGCACTGTTTGGTTCTGAGATCTTTGAAATCTCTGTAAAATCTCATGTTCTACAAAATACAATCTATTAAAAAGAATTTTATACACACACACACACACACACACACACACACGTATATGTATTGTTTTTTCCTCATTCAGTCTCTCACCGGTCTGCTCCAGTAGGTCCAGGCTTCGTTTCTCTTCTCCCATTAACACAGCTGCTTCCATTCACATTCTGCCCGTTATAAGGGTTGCGGTTCCAGGGAGACTGTAAAGCAGAAAATACCCAGAGGTTAAAAGTGGATCCAGATAGTACTGATTTTATTACAATGTTCAAGAGATAGATGGAAGGATGGAGTGCATAGAGGATAACGTTTTGAAAAAGGTTTTATTTTAGTACATATTGCTAGTAGCTTATTCAAAACCCGAGGATTTGTAAGGACACCAGTGTCAGGGTGAAGCATGGGGGTGGTGGCATCATGTTTAGAATCCCAGATATTTTCTTTGCCCTAGTTGTTTTGATCGCTCCTTGACACCCCTTAAACATACATAAAACATACATAGAGCATGCTCCCGAGTGGCGCATCAACAAGGTGCGTGACTATCAACCCAGAAAATGCAAGTTAGAATCCGGATTGATGCCACAGCCATCCGTTACCAGGAGTACACGGGAGCTAATTGGCCGAGCTCTCACGGGAGGAAAGAATCGCATACGCTCACTTCCCTGTCACTCACTGCGATCACCAGCCAATCATGGGCATCTGTGAGTTCATTCGTACGAGGGAGTGGATAGCGCTTTGCCTCCGAGTGTGTTAGACCGCGCCCAAATACGCATGCGCAGCAGTTCGAAATCGGATGGCGGGCACTGCATGTCACGGAGGGGGCGTGTGCATGCTTACAACCCTCCCTGACAAGGCAATACTTGGTGGGTGGAAATTGGATACGTCTAAAGTAGGGAGAAAAATGGGGTAAAAACCAAAAATAAAAAAAATGTAACAAGCAAACAAAAGACTGAATCTTGGAAAGCGGTTACAGAACCTGATAATCATCACCACGTTCTCCTCCTCCATTAGCAAGCCGGAGATTTTAATCCACATTGCACCGGAGCCGAACCTACTGCTCCTGTCTTCCAAACATTCTTTTTTGGAATAATTCCACACCTCCACATTCTGCACCTCCACATTCTCTGCCCGTTTTGTCTCCCCTGTACTTGCACCTGGGGCTCGTCCTGTCGCTGTGTTAACTGCCGGTAGTTGTTCTACAAACAAGTTAACAATAATTTAATATTAATTTCTAATATTTCTTCTTTTCTGTTTTCTCAGTGGTATAAGTGAGATGGCTTTTACAGGTTCTATGCACCTGTTTTATTAAATGTGGTGGCAGTATATTAACGGTGATTTTGAATTTCTGTGATATTTTGTGGTGCTATGTAACAAGCAATTTATTTTAATTATAATCCTTATTGTTTTACTGTATCTGCCTGTGACTTAGTGTAATAAATAATAAATAAATAGATGGATACACCCCTCACACCAGAGTGTACTGACCAGACTGTTGCCTGATTTGTCATGTAAGCTATTTACAAAATAATGTTGAACGAATGCATGTTAGTATTTTTAAAGTGGGAGCAAATATATTATTTACTTTTTATTATTTCATTTAAACAATAATATATTACTGCGTCACAGGGAGGCAGGTGACCTCAGCCGTCACTGGGTGCAAGTGGGGTGAACCCTGAACCAACAGCTCGCCAAACTGTTGCAAGGCCACACACACACACACACACACACACACAAACTGCATGCCATTTGGAAAAGCCAATAAGCCGAATGTGCCTGTCTTTGGACTGTGGGAGGAAACCGGAGTACCCGGAGGAAACCCATGCAAGCGGACAGACCGTGCAAACGCCACACGGAAACACCCGCGCCGAGCGCGGGAATCGAACCCAGGACCTCCTCGCTGTGAGGCGGACGTGCTCACCCCTACACCTCCATGCATCCCTGAATTTAAACAGAAATGCAATTCACCACCCCAGTGCATGCTGGGAGTTTTATCAGCGCGTGAGTTCCCTGTCACACTGTAGTGCACCAGTTACTACACAGAGGGTATTTTCAGACACAGCCAGTTCAACTTCAGGCTCTGAAACAACACAACGACATCATAAGCGTCATACTTTGCGTGTGACGTCATCCTGAAGCCGTGAGAGAGGTGACGTCATGAAAAGGACAGAGGAATCCGAGGGCTGTTTCTTCTTCGGGATCTTAAACGGAGTTCCCATCTTAAAGAAAGATGAAGGAGATGCAGTCAGTTCTTTCATTAGAAACACTGATTTCACCTGTGTGTGTGTGTGTGTGTGTGTGTGTGTGTGTGTTGCTAATCTCTTTACTCAACCGGAACTACCCAAGCTTTCAGTGTTTTTTCTGTATGAAACGATTCTGAGGATGAGAAGCTGGTACCTTTCCTCTGCTCTGCGGTATTGAACACTTTCTCCTCCTCAACTTTCACTCGTTTATCTGTCCATCTCGTCCACACTGCTCAAAGAGTCCCCTCAGCCACTTCTCCTAGCCAGCATGCTAACCCTCACTGCGCAGGGGAGGAGCTGAGCTCGACTTATACAGGAATACGTGGCTAGCTAACCCCGGCTAAACAACAGTGTCTCTATAACGCATTATTAAAGATCATGATGTAAACACCACGTCAGAAAACTAATACAGCAGTCACAGGGTGTTACACAGCTAAGCTAATCAGAAGATAAATATTTTCCTTCCTTCCCCTTCTTCCTCTTCTCTCTCTGTCTTCTGTTCAAAAAGTGTGAGTTACTGCCCCCTAGTGGACTGCATCTCTAACACCTCTGTGTTGTTTAATAACAGTAAATAATATCGTGTAGGAAAAAAACAATGTTCTTATATAACACATCTATATCAGGGTTTTCCAAACTTTTACAAGCTGGGCTCCCCAAAAACTGCTTTAGATAATAATACTAATTATCATCATTATCCTTATCAATATTATTATTATTATTATTATTATTATTATTATTATTATAAGCTCAGGGTGAAACATGAGCCTCCTAAGGTCTGCAAAGTGAAGCTGAATTATTGGGCGTTTTTTATTTTATTTAATTTTTTTCCAAAAAATGGAAGACAAAGTGAATCTATGGAAGGCGAATTGGCTCACATAGAAGTATTCAACAATTAAAAACAGTAAAAAACAATAAAAACACTGAAATTGAAAATGAAGTTGTTTCTTGAGGTTTGCTGTTTAGGAGCTGGTCTCATCTGGAACTGTCTCCTCAAACGATTTGCAAACAAGTCCATATGCTTCCCGAATGAAAAGTGCTTCCAGTGATCTGATATGAGGGGATGTGTCGGGGTGGTTTGTCCTTGTGATGTTACTGAATTTAATCGAAGGCAGATTGCGATGCAATAGAACCAGGGTGTAGTGAGAAAGTTCCCTGTCAGACACCCAGGTCACAATCACTGAACGTGTTTTCACTCTACCATAACACTGTAAACTGGGAAAGGCCACACTGTTAACAATAGCTTCAACTTACCTGATTGGTAACATCATCAGTGACTGTTCACTGTTTACTGATCAAGTGTATTGTAGCCAGCTGTTCAGGGTGTACCCCGCCCTCACCCAAAGTCGGCTGAAATGGGTGCCAGCCTCCCTGTGACCCTAATTAGGATTAAACGGCTTGAGAAATGAATGAATGGATGAATATTATGATCTAAGAAAATGTTAATTTGTTCGTTTAGACTGAACAAAAGTAGTTCTATGACGTTGGATGTTACAGGGACGATGAATTTTCTTAAATTACCTAATTGACAAATGAAAAACCTGCATATTGTGAAGCTTTAAATCCGTCACCGGGACTGTAATCAATACAGATTCCCGCTGTGATTTATCTGAAATGCTGCTGCAACATTACAATTTCTATTTGTTTTAAATCTGAACTCAGTACAATAATTGTATTGAGGACACTCGCCACACCATTCCCAGGCCTCTGGAACTCGTAATTTCCTGGGGTGTTGAGAGAGCCAGTCTAGTTTCCATGTCTATGCCTGTAACTCTGCATCTGACTCTTCAGAAAGTGAAACGGCTCCTAAAGCAGTATTCAAAACTATATTAAAACCAACCCGTTTAGACGTTGGCTCAAGTAAAGGTAGGTTCACACGATACCAATGTGAGGTTAATGTGTCCCAATGTTTGTTGCACTGATGTTTAGCGATCCTCATTGATGTATCTATCTTGAACCAATAGATCCAATCAAATAATACAACAGAGGAGTAAAACGAAGATAAAATATCAATTCGTTTTATTTGTGGAGTCTTGTTGATTTTTAACCTGGAGGAAATTTAACCTGGCACGAGAGCTGCTGATCACTTTCTATACCGCAATCATAGGGTCGATCCTCTGCACAATCATCACCGTTTGGTTTGGATCGGCCACTAAACTGGACAGGATAAGACTGCAACAGACAATCAGGTCTGCAGAGAGGATCATTGGCGCTCACCTCCATCCAGGACCAGTACCGGTCCAGAGTCAGGAAAACGGCAGGTAGCATGTCTGCAGATCCCTCACATCCCGCTCATAGACTGATTGAACTCCTCCCCTCTGGAATTAATACATTTTGAACTATACTGTACGTTTCTTTTTATGCTATTCTGTCACTTTACATTTTGCTCTTTTGTACATATTTCCGTACAGTCTATTTTCTCATTCATATTTGTCTGTATTTGCCTAAATTTCTGTAAAAACCCATATAAATGCTGTATTCTCTGTACAATGAGTGATTTCACCTCTTGAGACCCCACTGTCCTCATATGAGTACATATTTTCTTGCAACTGCATTGTGTCTACGTCCTTGTAGGATCTTCACATGCGGGCCGTTGGGTTTTACTCTTTTGCCAGACTTCTTCTTTTTTGGAAAGGTTGATCAAGTACAAAAGCTCTCAGGTGGTAAGGAACAAAAGCGGAGAGAAGTGGCGTTTTCTCTTAGGAGGTTAAATCGGAGTCAGATTCCTTGCTTGTGTTCAAAACTTGGCAAATAAAGCTGATTCTGATTGTGATTTAAGGAATCAGTAGCACAGCAGCTTTAGGAGGTGATTATTTGGGGAGATCTGTTAAAGGATGGAAGTGTCAGTGGTGTGCTTGGGATATAATAGGAATAAATATGGAATAAAGCAGGAGTCTGTTGCTCTGTACTATCTGAAGGCAGACTGCAGTGCTAAGACCACAAACCAGAGCAGGTGGAAAGGGTCATGATGATGAGCTCAGAAACTAGAGATTAAATAACACTTTAAAATTTTTAATTGTATAATAAAAGTGTAAAGTGTTAGCAATATTAAAGCTGGGGGTGGGGAGGGGGGTGGAAATGTAAAAGATTGGGATGCACTATTGAAATCCGTTTTTGAAGTTTCAAATCATAACGTTGTTTTTTCATTGGTCAAAGGATGAAGACAAAGCCTGTGATTGGTTGATGCGCCTGCGTTTCAAGTCTTCTGCCATCCACTCAGCCACTAGGCTGAGTCACAAGGGCTTGCTTCCCCACCTGCACTGCGACTGAGCTCCTCGTGGGTAGAAATAAGTAATAAGCTCAGAATAACCATCTAACTCCTGTATTATTTATTTACTTATTTATTTGTTTGTAATGCTTGTTTTGTTGCTGCTGGAAAGATACCATGCTGAGTCTGTTTACGCGCTGCAGGTAATTACAGAAAGGAAATGAAGTTGTAATACTGTTTCCATAGTGATAAGGACCATGCTGTGTATTAGTAACATTTTGCAGTGTTTAGATAGTTTACCATGTTCACAAGAGCTTGTGCTGTGTATTTGTGATGTATGCAAGTGGAATAAGTTTACCAGGAAACTTTAGGAAAATATTTAACAATACTTATATCATTAGGAAGAATTTGGGAGGGGGTGGCTAAAACCCATAGACTGCATATTTATAATATATAACAATCAGTCAGGAAAAATATTGTTTTGTAAGATATGCAAAAATATATCTTATATAACCAGCACATTTCTCTGCCAGTACGCGCTCAGTATACAGATGTTGTTTAAGTGTACATTTTGTAAAGCATGCCAGTGGTATAAATTCAGGCATTAAAACCATTAAAAGTTCTTTCAGTGTAGTAGTTTTCATAGTTTCAATCATCATTACTGGGGTCTATGTGAAACCAGTTGTAGTTTGTGTCCTAAATGTTTATCGGTACACACTTGGGTCATTTGGTATGTTTGATTTGTGTTTCCATGGTTTCTATTTGTAGGATATTAAGATCAATACATGCCATGTGCATGTATTTTATTTTAAAATGTGTTGTTGATATGGCAAATAAAACTAGTTTTGAATTCTTAGTTTAATTTGCTAAGATTTTTCTATTGAAAACTGTTTACTATATCTTTACTGAAGGGCACAAAGGACGTAAGTGCAATTAAACATATTGTTGTTATATCTGTATGAGGTCTTTACTGAGTGTAATGCAGCTAAAATTTCTTACCCATGTGGGAGGCAGACGATGAATCTTTAGACTCAGATCATGCCTTTGTCCTACTCATTCAGACCTACTCATACTCAGAGTGCAATTTGCTTAGGTAAAATTGCCCTTTTGCTGGGACAGACCCTTATATCACATTCATTTTCAAAGAGCTGTGACGAGAACCTGATATGTAGAAAACCTTTATCATTCTCCATTGAGAGAGAGCAGAAGGACACAGAGCACCAAGAGAAATGGTTTAGGAGGGTGAGGGGCAAGTTTTTATATGTTTGTGTCACCTCTACATTGGATCAATACTTTTACGGCAGGGGTCTCAAACTCGTGGGCCGATAGTTTGCGGACCCCGAATTAATACGAAAGTTTAATGTTAGTGCGGCCCGCGAGTTTGATATGTACCGGCACCTTACAGTGTTGTGGGCGGAGCTGAACGAACCTACCAATCACGGTGGGGTATATGGCTCTCGGGGGCGGGACATCGGCCAGGTTTGATGCAAGCAGAGACACATTTCTCAATAAGTGACAGTTACAGCAGCGTTGCCATGGAGTTTTCTTCCGGGCCTGGCTGCCTCGTTTCTATTGGGCTCACGCGGACATTCATCCTAACGCGCTGCGTTCACAACACTTCAAAATAAAAGTGTTTTTAAGTTGCTGCCCAGCGCGATATTATACATATATATAAATAAATATATATACATATACATTAATATAAATAAATATACACACAAGTCAATGGCACTTAGAGAGTTAATATGAGGTCTCTCTGTCTCTCTCTCTGATAAAATAAATCAAAGTGATGCACACGCAGCGGGATAAAAGAAAAGTGAGGAACTCAATGCAGCCGAATGTAGAATTTGCAGTTACATAGCGACACCACCGGCAATAACAGTCCCCGGTAACCCGGACCAGTTATAGGGTCGCCTTTTCCAGCACGGTGTCATTTCCGCTTCCTTTTCCTGTAACAGCAGCACGGTGGATAACAGTCCGTGAGCAGTCGCCTTTTTTGCGCTCGCTATCCCGGTACTTTCTA
>JAQMYF010000014.1:1618210-1628386 GCA_030014195.1 Neosilurus mollespiculum | reverse complement strand
TAAAGTACAGGCAAATTATTCAAAAATATATAATTCTAATTTTATTTCTCTCGCTGTATAACACACATTAATATATACTACACGGAAACGCCGCATTCTGATTGGTCTGCCATCGGGGGATTAAAAAATTACTCTGAGTAGATGACTTGTGGTGAATTGAAACAACGGACACTCACGGTTGGCATGTCATCATCATCATCACACTTTAAAATGAAATAATCCATAAAAATCGTTTTAGTCGTTTTTTCTTGTATTTGTGTAGTTTATACTAAAACCCATTTACAGAACATGTTTTACTTGACGTTCTCAACTCGAAATGAGTAAGCTAAACAGATGCCGTTAACTACACAGTGTTTAGCTGGGTTCTAAGCGCACAGAGCTCCCCGACTGCCTCTGGCATTGTTAAAATATGTACATTTAAACTACAGAAATCTTGTTTTAACTTGCTTTTCATGTTCTTCTGTATTATATGCTAAAACAATTATTTACTACAGACTTGGTGGATGTCACTAAATTGAATAGTCCTTAACCCTTTAAAGGCCACACCAATAAAAAAGCAATGGCATTTATTATTTTTTTAAATCAGTTTTGGCAACAATAACAATCTATGTTTTTGTTCAAACAATCCCATATTTTTTTACATACACACCTCTACCAAACGGTTCAGATTAGTAAAAACAAACAAACAAACAAACAAATAAATTAATTAAATAATTGAAGTGTTCTACCAAATATTTACACAGAACATTAAAGGGTTAAAACTCGGTTACTATTCAGTGACATCCTCTTCGCCTTTTGTGCGTAAAATAAAATAAAAATCAATAAAAATGTATTTTAAAAGTTGTTTACAGGATTGTTTTAGTTGTTTACAAAAGTAGCATAAACAGGTAAGAAATAGATTTTCTGCATCTAGAAATATCTCCATGTAATGATTTGTACACATGCTTCTCTACCGTCGTGTATTATTAGAATAAATATATCAGTTAAACCAGCTGTGTGAACTGTGACTGCATTGAGGATAATGTTTTAAAAGTCACGGAATTGTCAGAAGGTTATAATCCAGTGCGGTGGCGTGCATACAGCACTGTGATCAGTTACTATAGAACTAAACGGCGTACACGGCTCTCACTTCAATGCAGCGTGAAAACCGTGGTTTAGTGCAGAAATGTCTGAGACTTCGACATGCGTTATGCTTCTGTATGAAGAACTGTATTGCTTACATTAATACACTGCATGTAGTTTTTTTTTCTATCACTGTGTTGCCTCTTAAAGATATACATGTATTGTGTATTGTGTGTTGGGGCAGCCGTGGCCTAATAGTTAGAGAAGTAGCTTTGGGACCAAAAGGTTGCTGGTTTGATTCCCGTACCAGCAGGAAAAAATGTGTGGCGGTGGGGGATTGGGCTGCACCTTCCCTTCCTCCACCTTCATGGCTGAAGTGTCGTGGAGCAAGGTACCTAACGCCCAACTTCTCTCCGTGTGCCCCATGTGTCTGGCAGCCCACTGCTCGAAGTGTGTGTGTGTGTGCTCAAAATCAAATAAATTTGTGTTTATTATTCCAGTCACATCATGTTGTTCTTTCAGTACTCTGATGTGCAGTTCATCAAGACCAGACCCGGCAGGAACAACAGCAACCTCAACAGCACATACGCTCTTCTGAAACCAGTGAAACCGTGACCACGAGTGACCTCAAACAACACATGGTCTTCAAAGCAGGTGTCATCATATCCAGAAAGAAGCAATTCTGCAGTGAATGATATGAAATGGACAATTCACAAAAGGAAGGAGTCGATCAGATGAATTGATTCATGAGCACAAAGGAATCTGTAGAATTTTTTGAAGCCTTAATTTATAAAAAAGATTAATTTATATAAAGTGACTTTCTAGATTTCTGTTCAAATTCGAGAATCATGTTCTTAGAGATGTTCTCACTTAAAGAGATGATTTGAAAGATTCAAATCACTAAAATGAGTCAATAGAACCAAGTGAGTCACGAACCAAATGCTGAAGTGTCTAGTTCGGACTCCTACTGATGCGTCAGCCATTTTGAAATGTATATAAAAAGGAGGAGATGAGATGGGAGGGGTGATGTCAGCTTGCTTTGCTGAGAGATTTCCCATAATGCAATGCATAACTGAAGGTGTTTGAGTTTAAACCCCACGGTAGAGCTCTGCTGCAGTTAAACTTACCTCACCAGTGTAGGAAGTTGGAGGTTACATCATTTCTGACTTGTGTGCATGGAATGCTTTCAAGCTACCAAGTGGGGGAAACCACGGACACCCCCACGCCAGCTAACTGCACCAAGTGATGTGTATATATGTACCTATAAAGCATATATTCAGTGTTATAGAGTTTATAAGCAAATAAATCTGTATGCTGGTTGCTTGCTGTAAAATAAATTCTTGTACATACATTAGAGCTCATTTAAAGAGAATTTGTGCTGTTCCTGAATTCAGGGATGAGGAGACGACTCAGAGAGGAGACGTGTGTTTATAAGTTTGATGTTTAAGTGAATGTGTGATGTAATAAAATAAGTATTTAATATTGTTCTTTTTTCCTTATTGATCCTTTAGAAAACACTGAGAGAAAAAAAAATATTTTTTATTCTTAATTCCACTTTTACTCAACAAATTTAAAGAAATCCTTGGTGTCCGATTGTTGCATGAAGCTACATACAGAGGACGAACGCCAAGAACGCGATCTATAAAGAAGTGAGCTCGCATGATCACAGTTTAGTATTTAAGCTACCGTGAACAGTGGGGTTCCCTTTCATCATGAAATGTTTTCTTTAAAGTCAAACATCAACATCTATTCTCTCTCTCTCACACACACACATACACACACTCGCTAGATGAAACTCTTAATCCTATTACAGTCACACTGAAGCTGGAGCCTATCTCAGCCAACACTGGGTACACCCTGAACATCTCACCAGACCATCGCAGGGCCACCACACACAATTACTCACATTCACATCTAGGGGCAATTTGGAACAGCTGATTAGCCTGTGGGGGGAAACCGAAGGAAACCCACGCATGCTTGGGGCGCACATGCAAACTCCACAGGGAAACACCAGGACCTTCTTGCTGTGAGGCAGACATGCTAACCACTGCGCTACCATGTCCTCCACATTTGTACGCAGGAAGCCAAAAGAGCATGTAGTTAATATAAAGATTGAGGCACTGCTTGGAGCTCCGAAAACTGAACTTCTCCTGATAAAAGGTTTCAATGTGAATTCCTTTTGATGACACCATCAATGACATAATACTGTGTAACCATCACGTTATGAACGCCCCCTTACCAAAGTTTTGATACTGTCTGAAAGTGTTAAACTATTGAGATAAGATTTCTTTATTGGAAACCCAACATCACCACAGGGTAGCGAGACGCCATTCCACTGGATAGGTTCACTTCCGTAAGCACGATATACGAGCCAGGACATCATGCCCTTCCTCGATGTGATTGGGTTAAAAGCCTTTCTATTCAAATGAGTCGTGCATTGCATGCCAGTAGTTTATTATGCCAAACAAAATGAGGATACCTACTGCATGGGCACATAGAATCCTGTTTACTCTATTAAAAAGTGTATTTTATTTTCTGGCTTGAAACAAGTAACAGTTTGGAGAGTAGAAGTGGAGACGTACGGATTGACACAATGTTCGTGACACAAAAAATCAGATTAATGCTTATACCAAATTCTCTTTAGTATGGTGCGGTGCAGAGCTGCTATAATACGGTTTCCTGGTCCAGTTGGGTACAAAAACCAGTTCACTTCCTTCTACATTTCAGCATTTGATTAAACAAGTTGTTTTTGATGTGCTTCCCAAACCCTGACTACTAAGGTTTGAGCAGAGAAATCTAAAACAAAGCTGTAAGCTACAACAATAATAATAATAATTCCAAACTATTATTTGTTAATATGTACCACTGAAGGACTATTCTAAAAGCACAGGTTATGATTGAATGATTTTAATTCATATTATCAGCTGAAAATTAAAAGGGAAACATTTCATGTGAAGGTTTCAAATCTGAGATACGAGCGTTGTGTCAAAGCTGGTTTAAAAAAAGAATAAATAAATAAATATTACCGTTCAGACTTTGCAAAGCGCTCAGCACGTTCACTTTATTCCTCATGTGGTTTTGCACCTTGAGCACCACACGAGTTTTAACACGAAGACACGCCGGTCTTAGAGGAAGTGGCAGGAAGAGCTTTGCTATGTGTAAATTTGTGGCTAAAAGGCATCATGACCTGCTTTTTCACTTTAATTTAAACAGGACATCATTTATTGAATTTACAGTTTGTAGACTGTGAATTTGTAGATTGTGAACACTGCCTCGTGCTCGTATGAAACATGAGTCATGTGATTCAACCACAAACTGTCTCTGACGGCTCAAAAAAGTGTGCAGGAGTGCATGAGTACATCTCTCTCTCTCTCTCTCTCTCTCAGCCGTGACCATCATTAGGTCTAGTTTGAAATATTTAAGAATTGAATAAGCTCTGAACTTATTTTAGTGAATTTTTATTTTAGTTTTTATCAAACAGGAGTTTAAATACTTCGAGAGCCTGAGTGCCCTGAAAGTTGCCTCATCTGTGTGTGTGTGTGTGTGTGTGTGTGTGTGTGTGGAGGTTGGTGTGGAGCTTACAGTAGTACTGTACTTTAACACCCAAGTTTCTTTCTCAATAACAGGCGTGAGAACATGACACAACTTTATTCGGTAATAAGTGAACTGCACTCGGGGTCTTTTACACATTTTGGTGATGAAAAATTTTACTTTTAACTAAAGTTCAAACACATGATGGACAGATGGATGAAAACCAGGGTCAGGGGTCGAGATCATCAAAATATATCACTACACATTAAAGTTCCTGTATAGGTTTACCATTTCTTTTACAGCATGCAATAGTTGTACATCTCCCCATCATTTATAATGATCCAGTGTTTCAGTAATTTAAACAAAAATAAGAAGAAATACAAATGATTTAAGATGCCACTCGATCAGAAAGACGAGACGCGCACCACACGACTACAACAATTCTGCACAATTCCACAGCAGCGTATGTAAACTTGACACCAAACTAAACGTTATTAATACTAAGTACAGTACACGCGTCCCATTCTCTCACTATACACCTGCTCTCCAGCTCTACAGCAGGTATCAATAAATAACCCCATCCTTTACACTCACAATCATTTTAAACTTATATACACAATCAGCTCTTACTGTGTGGGATGGATGAAAGTGAGAAACCTGTACACACACACACACACACACACACACACACATCTGTGACGGAATGTGCAGTTAGTCCATGCGGATCTTCTGATTAGTCATCCTGTAGATGATGCTGTCGTAGCCCGGGTCCATGTTCCACAGGTTGTACGAGATGACGATGACTGCGAGCGCCAATGCGATCATGAGCCACAGGATGATGTTGAACACGACAGCGTACTCGAAGTTGTACTTGTAGGCCAGGTTGTAGGGACTTCCCGGATTACTCTGGGGAGAAAATAAATACATCCACCTTCAGTGATCAGAAAAGAGCACGTTTATTTATGAGCATAGATCTTAAGGCTCGATATGCTGCTTCTGCACTTGATCATGTAATGGGAAGCGCATGCACCCGCCTGTGAGTTAATCATGACTGTAGTAAAGGCACATTGCAGTGAACGAGTCTTTTGAGTTTATTTATAAAACAGAAACAAGTTTGGCTTTGGTGTGGGTTCTACACGGTAAACAGTTCAAGAAAACATACAAAGTAAAGTGCTTGTGTATGATCTGAACTGCTTGCTGTGGGTTAGAATGCTCTGACCATACAGTCCTATTTACAGCAAACTCGCCACTTCCTATTTGTGGGGTTACTGAAGGTGTTGATGTTTTTGCTCTCTGGGAACCACCTGAGCCTTAATCTGTGCACTATGTGAGTCGTGTACCGTCTCAGTAATTCCACTGCTCTAAATTAAGAACCTGTGGTCAGTTGAGTTAAAATTCTGAAGTGGAAAGTGTGGGCAGTACTACAAAACAGTGCAGAGCAGTGGCAAGAAAACAAAAACAAAACATGGACAGCCGAGCTCTATATCCTTCTGTACCGTCTACCATTTTCTCATGTTTACCCATGATTCATAGTGCCCATGGATCTTTATGGTCATGGGCTAAAGCTAGCGCTACAAAGACCACAGTGCCCGAGACAAAGCTCTGGATAGCGACATGCATCCTCTCTTCAGTGGGTATTTTTCATCTCAAAGCCAAGATTCCTTTCCTCCTTCATCACCAAAAGGGGCACTCACACAGGATTCGGAAAGGAATTAATTTCTAAAAGGTCAATAGGTCATGCAGCACTTCAAAAACAGACTTCTTTACGAATTTGGTGGGACGTCTCCCTTAATACGTCAGAAATTAATATGCTCCACGTAATCCATGACATGCCGGAAGTAGAGCAGAGTAAAACAACAGGTATTATTTTCTACAGGTATTACGGTAAACAGATACAGGTGTATCACTGTAGGAACATCAGAGACTTTTTATCAGGAGTGAAAAACCTTTTCCTTTAAACCTGTATCTCCTGCGTACGTACACTCGGAGAGAAACACAGCCGTTTTAACACTGAACGAGTCGCTGGTCGCTGAGCAGTTGATCTGAATTACGAGTAGAATTTTCAAACATATAGTGTGTGACAGTTCCGCAGGACAGGATAGGGTGAGTACTGGGCTCAGGTTTGTCATACGGCAGTTTGGTGTAGCAGTAATAGTAGTAGTGTGGTGCTCGGTGAATGTGTCCCTTTGTGACGAACCACATAAATGCTTGGCAAAAAAAAAATCTGGTTTCCGGAATGGTTACAGAAGCCCCGCCATAGTGGTGTGCAGTGGTCTATGCACTTTCAGATGTATCAGGATAGTCTGTATTCACCTGCGTAACTCCACTAGATAGATAACAGGTTCTAACATCGCAACACTATAAACAGAGCTTCAGATCTCTGCATCAGCTTTACAATGAACGAGCTCTTATCTCAGCCACTAAAAACCACAACCTCCTCAGCATTTCATTTAAAGTGATTTAAAAGGCTAAAGATGCAAAGATTTAACTATTTGAATCTGGATCATGACGCGCCTGCGAGCATACGTGTGTGTGTGTATCTAGGATCAGTGTTTAGGTGTAAAGCGATGTGTTCATAGTGTGGACCAGACTTTAAATAAATCATGGTGGTTAAAGTTAGTCAAAAATAAGAATGTGAGGCACTTCCGGTTGTTTCCACACACAAAAAAAAGGACAACAACAAAAAAATAAAACCCCACATGACTAATCTTGGACCAGATGATATTTCTTATGAAATTAAATCAACGTACAGTGAGATAAAGAGCGTCGGATTATGAACTATTTAATTTAAGTCAGTTCCATTTCTGCGAGTCCTCCCTTCGACGCGGTACGACCTGAGCCAGTGTTTTGATCTGAGCACAAAATCTACTGCGAGTTTCGTTTTCTGTTAAAACCGCCGCCTACACGCAGACCTACAAACAAACCTGATCTTTTCTGCAGGGCAGAACTTAAAAACTTACAATCTGTTTAACTTCCAGGATGGAGCGCGACTTCCTGGTCAACGGCGTCTCGAACGTCTTCACCGTCACCACCTCCACCACCGCATTGCCGCCGTAAACGCCAAAGACATCATCGGCAAACTGAAAACCATGAGGGGGAAGAAAGAGGAGTTTAATAGTGTAATGATGTCACTACCAAATGCTCTTAAAAATCTCCTAAACATAAAAATCAAACCTCTGTACACAAATCTATATTATTAAATATTTTATTTACCCTCTATGTGTGTAAGAAAGCAAGAGGGAGAAAGAGTGTTTATCTGTGTGAGTGAGTGAGAAAGTTGTGTGTGTCTGTTTATGTGAGTTGTGTGTGCGTGTGGGTGTGTGAGTGAGTTTTGTTTGTGTGTGAGATGTGAGGTGTGTGCGTGTGTGTGTGTTGTGTGTGCGTGTTGCGTGCGCAAATGAGTGAGTTGTGTGTGTGTGAGAGTTGTGTGTGAGTAAGAAAGTTCTGTGTGTGTGTGTGTGTGTGTGTGAGAGAGAGTTTTGTGTGTGTGTGTGTAAATGAGAGTTTTGTGTAAGTAAGAGAGGTGTGTGTGTGTGAGCAAGTGAGAGTTTTGTGTGTGAGTGAGAGTGGTGTGTGTGTGAGTGTTTTGTGTGTGTGTGAGAGTGTTGTGTGTGTGCCGTATGTGTGTGTGTGAGAGTGTTGTGTGTGTGCGCGTATGTGTGCGAGTGAGAGTTTCTGGTGTTTGAGGTGTGTGTGTGAGCGAGTGTTTTGTGTGTCTGTGAGTGAGTTGTGGGTGTGTGGGACTGTTTTGTGTGTGCGTGCGTGTGTGTGTGTGAGAGTGAGTTTTGTGTGTGTGAGCTTGTGTGACAGTGTTTTGTGTGTGTGTGTCTGTGTATAAGAGTTGTGTGTGTGTGTTTTGTGTGTGAGAGAAAGTTTTGAGTGTGTGTGAGAGAGTTGCGCGTGTGAGTTAATGAGTTTGTGTGTGAGTGAGTGTTTTGTGTGTGAGTGACTGAGTTTGTGTGTGCAAGAGAGATTTGTGTGTGTGAGAGTTGTGTGTGAGTGAGTGTTAAGTGTGTGCATGTGGGTGTGTGAGTGAGTTGTGTGTGTGTGTGTAAGTGAGAGTTTTGTTTGTGTGTGAGAAAGTGAGTTTTGTGTGTGTGTTGTGTGTGTGCACATGTGTGTGAGTTTTGTGTGTGAGTTTTGTTTGTGTGTAAGACGTGTGTGTGTGAGAGTGAATTTTGTGTGCGTGTGTGAGACTGAGTGAGTTTTGTGTGTGAGTGTTGCGTGTTTGAGTGAGTGCGTGTTTCATGTGTGTGTTTGTGTGTGAAAGTGAGTTGTGCGTGTGAGAGTTGTGTGGGTGAGTGCGTGAGTTTTGTGTGTGAGTGAGAGAGTAACAGAGTTGTGTGTGAGAGTAAGAGAGTTTTGCGTGTGTGAAAGAAAGTTTTTTGAGTGTGCGTTTGTGTGTAAGTGAGAGTTTTGTGTGTGAGTGAGTGTATGTATGTGAGTCTGTGAGAGAGTTGTGTGTGTGTGTGAGCGAGTGAGTTGTGTGCGCAAGTGAGTTTTGTGTGTGTATGAGTAAGTGAGTTGTGTGTGTGAGAGATTTGTGTGCGCGAGTGAGTTTTGTGTTGAGTTTGTGTGAGGGAGTTTGTGTGTGTGAGGGAGTGTGTGTGTGTGAGGGAGTTTGTGTGTGTGAGGGAGTTTGTGTCTAAGTGAGTTTTTTTGTGTGAGTTTTTTGTGTAAGTGAGAGTTTTGTGCGTGTGTAAGTGACAGTTTTGCGGGTGTGTGAGAGCGACTTGTGTATGTGTGTGAGTGTATGTGAGCGAACCTATGTGTAAGAGTGAGTTGTGTGTGTGCGCGTGTGTGTATGAGTGAGTAAATGAGTTGTGTGTGAGTTTTGCATGTGTGTGAGAGTAAGTGAGAGTTATGTATGTGAGGTGTGCGCGCACGCGTGTGTGAGTTTTGAGTGTGTGTGACTAAGAGAGTTCTGTGTATGTGAGTAAGTTTTTGTGTGAGTGAGTTTGTGTGTGTGAGAGAGTTTTGTGTGTGTGTGTGTGTGTGTGTGTGTGTGCGTGTATGTGTGAGAGAGCGTTTTGTGTGTGTGCGTGTGTAAGAGAGGGTTTTGTGTGTGTGTGAGACTTGTGTATGTGAGTGACAGAGTTGTGTGTGTGTGAGAGTGAGTTTTGGTTGTGTGAGAGTGAGAGTGGTGTGTGTGTGAGAGTTGTGTGTGAGTGAGTGACAGTTGTGAGTGAGAGTTTCTTGTGTGTGAGTGGCAGAGTTGTGTGTGTGAGAGAGAGTTGTGTGTGAGTGATTGAGAAAGTTTGTGTGGGAGTGAGAGTTTTCTGTGTGTGAATGAGAGAGTTTTGCGTGTGTTTGTGTGAGTGAGAAAGTTTTGCATGTGTGAGAAAGAGTTTTGTGTGGGTGTGTAAGAGAGTAAGTGAGAGAGTTGTGTGTGAGACTGTGTATGAGTGAGTTTGTGTGCGTGTGTGTGTGTGTGTGTGAGAGAGTTTGTGTGTGTGACTTTTGCGTGTGTGTGCGCGCGCATGTGTGTAAGTTTTGTGTGTGAGAGTTTGTGTGTGAGACAGTGAGTCTGTGTGTGAGTGAGAAAGTTTTACTGAGTGTGAGAGTTTTGCGTGTGTGTGAGTG
>JAQMYF010000014.1:1522515-1534548 GCA_030014195.1 Neosilurus mollespiculum | reverse complement strand
ACACACACACACACAGATATACACACACACACACACACACACAAACAGACACACAAAGAAACACACACACACACATACGTACGCACACACATACGCACACACACACACACGCATGTACGCACACACAGACACACACGCACACACACACACACACGCATGCACACACACACAAACATACACACAAAGAATCACACGCACACACACACACACACACACACACACAGAGAATGGGTTGAGAAATTGCATTCTATGCATAGAAAGTTTTATGTACACATGAAAGCCCAGGTTCCGTCGATTTACTGGCAGGGTGTAAATCTGAGTGAATTATTCTTTGTGACAGCTGAGCCATGTTCTTACAGACCAATTAGTCTTCGCCATTGTTCCCAACAGCCAATCACTAATCATCATTTTCCCCAGCAACAAATCAAGTTATCAGACTCCCCAGTCAGTTATCATAATGCATGTCTTTTGGACTGTAGGAGGAAACCAGAGTACCCGAAGGAAACCCATGCAAGCCCTGGCAGAACAAGCAACCTCTACACAGAAACACCCGAGCCTGGGAATCAAACCCAGGACTTTCTTGTTGTATGGTGGACATGTTAACCACTACGCCACCGTTCCGCCCCCTCCATCTTCATGTAAAATATTTCAATATGCAAATGTTTATGCCAGTGAACCAGGAAATAGATCGATGACATCATCAGGTACATTTCTGAGCATCTGCTACTTTCCCCTTAGTCACACTGTAGGAATATTGGTGCTGTAGGGCTCTTTTTTTCATGTTTTTGTGTCGGAACTTCGAGTGAGTGTTTTTTTTTTTTTTTTTAAACAATCGGATTTACGGTCTTTTTCAGTCTGTGTTATAACCGGAACCGCGACAAACCTTGTCTTTGCTTTCTGGCAGCCTGTGTGTGTGTGTGTGTGTGTGTGTGTGTGTTGGCGGCGGCAGCCTCAAGACTGCGCCTATAAACACTTTCAAGCGTCTCGCTGTGAGAAACCTCTGGCACCAAGTCTGCACCCGCAAGAATGAAAGACAGAGAGAGAGAGAGAGAGAGAGAGAGAGAGAGAAAGTGAAGCGGAGGGAGGCATGGGGGTGCGAGTGCTGCTTCTCTGTTCGTTCGTTTCGCCCTCTCATGCGCGCGAGCGAACGGAAAATCAGAAAGCGGTGAAGTGTGAAGAGCAGGCGCCTCTGATTCACACACGCCGGCTCGACCGAGGCCTAATCCGATTGTTTGCGGAAAGGCATGGCGTGAAACTCCAGCGCGATGACAGGGCTAACCTTTGAGGGTGACCCCAACCCTGACCTTTAACCTTTGGCTTGCTGGTAGGTCAGACACAAATAAAGAGCACCGCAAGAAATTTATCAGAAAGTTATAAAATGTATCTACAGCCCCTGGAAAGCCTATATTGCACACACACACACACACACACACACACACACACACACACACACACACACACACTGAAGTGGTGCATGCAAATCCGGTTGCTGTAATGACATTATAGTGCTTAGTTTAGCACGCAGTCTAACAAGCTTAGCATAGCATATAGCACAACTCAAGCTCTCATTTTCTGAGAATCCTGCGTTATATAACCCATGTGTAGGTTCTGGAGAAGTTCTGTAAACATCGCTGTAGGCTACGCTTTTCTTTCTGAGCAGGAAAAAGTTTTGACTGTCCCTCCAGCTAAACGTGAAAATTTTTTATATACATATATATAATGTATTATATAAATATAATGTATAATAATGTACATCATTTTCCTTCGGTTATGTTACGCTGTCCCATGACAGCTTGAGCAGCATCGTCAAAAGATGTGAAGCAAACCAACTGCATCCAAAACAAGTACAGGTAGAGAGTGTAAACCTCCGCCAAGCCCAGCAATTCCCCAAGATAAACCAAAATGTCAAAAATCCGCCTGACTCACAATGTGATCCAGAATTTGATTTTCTCCAAAATCGCATGGTATCTTCCTCGTACAAAGCCCCGCCTCTGGTAGAAATGACAATCCTAACCCTTACTGCAAGATAGTATAAATGTGTTGAGTGGTAATGCAAAACAGTCAATACAGGCAGCCGTGGCCTAATGGTTAGAGAAGCGGGTTTGGGACCGAAAGTCACTGGTTTGATTCCTGAACCAGGTGTGTATGCTCGCTGTTTATGTGTGTTTATGTGTGAGTGTATGTGGGCCTGTGTGTGTGCTCACTTTGGATGGGTTAAATGTAGAAGTCAGTGTTTCCCTTGAGGGATTAATACAGTATAAAATATATTTTACAAATATTTAAATAAATAAATAAAAAAACAAAAATCCCCACCATGACCCTTATGGGTGTGCTGTAAAGAAATAAAAAGAAATGCAGCAAAATGCTTGTCGAACTAAAAAAATAATGTAATGAACGAATGATAAATCATACAAAGAGTGATGTATAGAAAGTGGTCCGTTCCGTCAGACACGCAGGCTAACTAGCTAGGATGCCAGGAAAATCTTATTACCATAAAGTTAATTATCGATGTTCATGTTTTTCGAACTGCTTTATCATATTCGGGTCACGGAGAGGCTGGAGCCTATCTCAACAGACTTCTGGTGAAGGTGAGATACACCCTGAACAGCTTGTCAGTCCATCACAGGGCAACACACACACAACCATTCTTACTCACACTCACATCGAGGGGTGAACTGGAATAGCCAAATTAGCCAGTAGCCTATTAGCCTAATGTGCCTGTCTTTGGACTGTGGGAGGAAACCAGAGTACCCAGAGGAAACAATGAGGGGAACCTGCAAACTCCACACAGATACGCCCTCACCGAGGCTGGGACTTGAACCCAGGACTTTCTTTCTGTAAGGTGGATGTGCTGACCACCACGCCACGTGCCGCCCTCTTTAAATGTTGTTTACTTTAAAACGATCCACTGGACCAGAACACGGTTGGTTCTTGTGGCTCCCATCATGTTCCAGTCAAGAGAAAATCCTGAATTCCAGCTTTAATAAATAATTTACCAGATATGTAAGGTTATAGGCTGTGATTTAAACCAGACCAAAAAAACTCCAAAGACAGACGTCCTTCACGCAGGAAGGTTTTTTTCAACGGCGGAGGTTTTTGTGAATTCAGGCGACGTCTTATCACCTGGAGTGCGAGGCCGCTCGATATCACAGCGTTATCTCAGCCTGTTCTGTCTTCTCTTTGAAACAGTGCTGGGAATCCGGATGACGATTACCCTCAGGAGCTTCCCGTCGCCTCGCTAATTTCGTTATTTTGGATCTGAGCCCTCCTCCTCACCCGCCTTGCGCTGCGCCGCTCCCCGAGGGCAATATTTCTTCTTTTTGTCTTGCCTGAGCAGAGCGTTGGGCTCCTTGCTGTCTTCACTTTCTCTCTCTCTCTCTCTCTCTCTCTCTCTCTCTCACACACACACACACACACACACACACCTCTTTCTGCTCCCTGCCTATTCTCCTCACGTACAGAATGTTTGCATTAGAGGCTTTTTCAGCAGTGTGAGCAAAATGCCTCAAGGCCCATCCATATCCTTGTTTTTTATTTTCATTTCATTTATTTATTTATTTATTCATTTTGGGGGTGGGGGTGGGGGTGGATTGAATTTGAAGTTGGTCAGTGAAGGAAGTACATTGGGTTTGCAAGCAATCTGGTTTCTGAGGTTAAGAATAGCTGGTACTTCAAGAAGGGCATTGATTTCTATCCAACTGGATCCGGTGCACTTCTCGTTCTGGTTGTTTTTAGTCGGTGCCAATTAAGCATTTTTTTTATTTTATTCTAGACTGTGTGATAACATGTCCTGCATGTCAGCATGATGGTTTTGTGATGTTAGATCTGTATGGGATTTTTTTAAGCAGAAACATTCATGAAAACTGAAAGCATTGAGAGAGCGCAAACCTTAGCCAAGGCAGAGAAAAATAACAGAAAGTTCACAGCACCCCCTGCTGGGCCTACTCTAATACCATACTTTCAAAAAATCGTCCTATCTAGCAATGTTAAATAATTCTTTGAAAAAATTCCTGGATACAGAATTTGATCCAAATCATCTCCATAATCGAATGGAATGTTACCTGGATGATGCTCCACCCCTCTAAAACAATTAATCAAAATACATTCATAGCTTTGTGTGTGAATTTGCTAACAATAAAAAAATCAAGGGCGGCACAGTGGCACGTCCGCCTCACAGCAAGAAGGCCTGGGTTCGATTCCAGGGCTCGGACATTTCTGCATGGAATTTGCATGTTCTCCCCGTGCTTGTGTGGGTTTCCTCTGGATAGTTCAGTTTCCTCCCGCGGTCCAAAAACATGCACAGTAGGCAGATTGGCTGTTCCAAATCGCCCCTAGGTGTGAGTGTGAGTGTGAATGGCTGTGTGTGCTTTGCACTGCGATGTCCTGGCGAGCTGTTCAGGGTGTATCCCGCCCTCGCCCAGAGTCGGCTGAGAGGGGCGCCAGCCTCCCTACTTAGGATTAAGCGGCTTAGAAAATAGATGAATGAATGAAAGAAAACCACTGACAGTAAAATAACCTACTTGGTAGAGTTAATGATGATATCTTGCAATAAGAAACTGGGTAGGACCTTCAGACCACCAGGGGGTGCCATGTAAAAAAAAAAAACAAAGACTTTGTTGTCTTTTTGCGAAAAGGTTTTCACATCAGGCAGTCGCAGAGAGCCTCATTGTGGTATGAAAAGCAAAAATTACAATAAAATTAGGCAAGCACCATCAGAAGAGAACGAAGTGTCAATCATGAAGCCTTTACATTTATATCAAGGTCAGGTATATCTAGGTATATCTTTGATCCGCATTTTCAGTTTTAGTTGTGTTTAGGTAATAGAAGTAGAAAAAGTTAGCAGCTAGCTAGGAAGATAGCTAGCATCTGGAGGAAGCCATGTTATAATGGCACATGCTAAATTGTTAGCTCTTACTCCTAGCTGTAACAGCAGCTACAAAAGAGATACGACTTTCTCAGTGTCACGTGATTATATCTGCCCATCATATCGACTCAGGATGAGAATCGAAGCTGATTCGATCTTCTTCCGTAGTGAAACTGTAGTGGATCCAGATCAGGCGAAACTCCAGATGGCTGCAATCGAGGCTGTGGAGGCGGAGATGCAATAAATTCACAGGCTGACATGAATGCACAAAGGGCCAATCCCTCTGGAAACTCCCGCAGCGCCAGAAAGCGTCTCTCTCTCTCTCTCTCTCTCTCTCTCTCACACACACACACACACATTCCTTTTTCAAGCCCCTTAAAAGGCACTACAGAAAGGCAGGAAATCAAAGACGGTGCGTAAAATCTAGAACTAGAAGTGTTCTTCAGGGGAACTCAGCGACTTGAAAAACGCTGGATTCACAGTGTACCTCTGAATTTTTTAGAATGAAGGAGGAACAAGAGATAAACGTACAAAGGGTTTCGTCATGTGACCACATTCCCTGCTTTAAAATCCATCAGATGATCATGAGAGCTAGCTAGTCTTAAAGGTGAACATTATATTAGCTAGCATCAAAAATGTGTATATATGAAAGACAGCAGTGATGTGTCAGTATATTAGAATGAGCTCATCGTTGATATGATGATGTTCATTTAATATTCATTAATTCATTCATTCATTCATTCATTTTCTAAGCTGCTAAATCCTAATTAGGATCGCGGGGAGGCTGGCGCCCATCTCAGCCGACTCTAGGCGAAGCCAGGGTACACCCTGAACAGCTTGCCAGGCCATAGGGACGATTTGGAACAGCCAGTCAGCCTACTCTGCATGTTTTTTGGACTGTGGGAGGAAACTGGAGTACCTGGAGGAAACCCACAAAAACACATGAGAAATGCAAACTTCACACAGAAATACCGAGCCTGAGAATCGACATGCTAACCATTACGCCACCGTGCCGCCCATATATATATATATATATATATACATATTATATTTATTTATAGTAAACACAGTATAGTAGTCATTTGCTGAAAAGCTTTACCCCACTAGGGTCGCAGGGAAGATGGAGCCCATCTCAGCCAACTCCAGGAGAAGGCTGGGTACTCTCTGAACAGCTTGCCAATCCATCACATGGCAAACACACACACACACACAACCATGTACACTCACATTCACACTCCGAACAGCCAATTAGCCTAATGTGCATGTGTTTGGACTGTGGGAGGAAACCTGAGCACCCGGAGGAAACCCTAGAGGCTGCCCTTTCTCAGTAACGTGACTAGCATGATGCTACTAAGAACAGTTTATAGTCAAAGTTTAAGTGAGGATGCCAAGGACGCCACATTTCTGTGGTAGAATAATAATAATCAGGATGTCCAGATGTTGGAGATCAACCAGTGCTGGAGCGGCAGCAGTAACTCCGCTCCATCACACCACAACATCACTGACTGTTTCCTGTAGCAGCACTACACAGCCCTTTAAATATCTGTGTCTGCACAGAAAGAACGTGTTGTGACGTCATAAACCTATCCACTGATGATAACGGTACCTATAACTTGCGTTTCCTTCTTCGCGTGCCTTCCTGCTGAGCTCTGAGTTCTGGGAGAGAGAATCTGATCGGGGAGCTGGACGGCCTGCGGGACGCGGCGGTTTAACGAGTCTCCACTTTACCACCACTTTATGAGGCACTTTTTTATTTTTACCGTCATCTGCTCGAGCTCGTGCGCAGTCACTCAGCGCATGAAGGTCTCTTTACTGGTGCGTGTGTGTGCGTGTGTGTATGTGTGCGTGCGCGTGTCTATGTGTGTGTGTGTGTATGTGTGTGTGCATGCGTGTATGTATGTGTGTGTGCGTGCGCGTGTGTGTGTGTGTATGTGTGTGTGCGCGCGTGCGTGTGTATATGTGTGCGTGTGTGTATGTGTGCGTGCGTGCGTGTATGTGCGCGTGTGTGTGTGTATGTGTGTGCGTGTGTGTATGTGTGTGTGCGTGCGCGTGCGTGTGTATATGTGTGTGCGAGCGTGTGTGTGTGTATGTGTGTGTGCGTGTGTGTATGTGTGTGTGCGTGTGTATGTGCGCGTGTGTGTGTGTATGTGTGTGCGTGTATGTGTGTGCGCGTGCGCGTGTATATGTGTGTGCGAGCGTGTGTGTGTGTATGTGTGTGTGCGTGTGTACGCACACGTTATTCGTGTCTTTTAACTCTTTTTCTCCCACCGTCTGCCAAATGTTCTTAAACCTGCCGGGCTTCTATGTGTGTGCGTAGGTTAAATGCGCGCGCACACACACACCGCCGTTAATCCGTTTGTCACGGTGAAGCGTGCTTTACGAGCGCTGAAAGATGATTCCTACGCCACAGCCTCCCTCGCGCCGCTCGATGTGTGTGTGTGTGTGTGTGTGTGTGTGTGTGGGCGGGGGTACAAGCCTCAGCGGGATTTTGCTCCACGTTTATATAAATAAATAAATGTGCGCGGGTGTGTGTGTGTGTGTAACCAGTCTAGCAGCGGCGAATGTTAAATCGTATCCAATTACCGGCTGCTCGGCGATACGGGGGGAATAATTCTTTCCGCGTGACAGCGCGATTCGATTACTCTCTCGCGCGAGGAGGGCTCGTCGGGGCGCGCGCGCGTTTCGCGCTTCCTCCCAGCCTGCATCCCGGGAGCGCAGGATTTATGCGTTCATAAACGCGGGGACCGATCTGACGCAGACCTCTCTCTCTCTCTCTCTCTCTCTCTCTCTCTCTCGCTCGCTCTCTGTGTGTGTGTGTGTGTGTGTGTGTGCGCGTTCTTGGTCGTGCATGCAGACGTCTGTGTGTGTGTGTGTGTGTGTCTTTGGTGGTGCATGCAGATGTGTGTGTGTGTGTGTGTGTGTGCAGGCCTAATGGTGCGTGGCCTGTCCCTCTGCGCTGATTGACAGCCAGGAAGCGTTTATTACACTCCGCCACTTTGAAACAAGATGGCCTGCGTCAGACACGCTCCCTCAGGGTTGGCTGACCTTTGACATTGACCTCGTCACCTCCCTGTAGGTTACTGTAGGAATCCGTATATGAATCGAAGAATCGCCTCGTAATGACAAACAGTAAAAATTACAAACCACAATAAATCTGGATCAGAGGATACATATAAGCCTGTGATGCTTTAGATTAAACTGGATCGGTGAAATGAGAGCATATTTTCTCTTTCTTTTTTTCTTCCTCTCCACACAGGGCTTAGGACAAAATACAGGATTTAGTTGCACACTAAAAAATTACCAACATTAGCATTAGCCAAGTTAGCCAGAGGGTGGTATGGTGGAGTAGTGGTTGGCACGTCCGCCTCACACCAAGAAGGTCCTGGGATCAAGTTCCGGGCTCGGCGAGGGAGTTTCTGTGTGGAGTTTGCTCTGTGTGCTTGTCTGGGTTTCCTCTAGGTAATCTGGTTTCCTCCCACATTCCAAAAACATGCACTTTAGACTAATTAGTTCCAATGTGCCTTTAAATTAGAGAGTGTGAATGGTTGTGTGTGTGTGTGTGTGTGTGTGTGTGTGTTGGCCCTGCGCTGGTCTGGCAAGATGTTAGGGAGTACCCCATCTTTATTTAGTGTCGGCTGAGATAGGCTCCAGCCTTCCCACTACCCTAGCAGGATTAAGCAGTTCAGCAAATGACTGAGTGAGTGAGTTAGCCAGCTTACCTAAAAATGTAATACAACATGGCGCCTAATAATTAGCAGTGCTAACTTCTACATTTCCAGAGTTAACCTTACATCCAAACAATAAATCAACAACCCATGAATGTTTATTTTATTTGCCAGTTACAAGGTGACACGATTTCACCAAACAATATCCGAACTGCGGTATTTCAGTTCTGTGCAAATGATCGATGCCATAATGGGTCTTAACCGTTTCCCCGGATTAATCCTACGGTTTTCAGTTATCTATATAACTTGAGTTCTAAGATTCAAATTCTTTTCCTGTTACGGTTTCCTCTTGTTATAGGTGTTCAGATGCTAAGAAGAAAAATAAAGCTGGGAAGGAATGTAGCTAATAGTGCTAGCTTCCTTTACTAATCTAATCTGAGAATGAAACTAGTATGAAGCTTGGCATGTCAATCACACAAATGATTCTCACACTGATTATCGGAGGGGGTTTAATTTTTTTAATTTGTCGTTAGCGGCTCGTTAGCAGCCAGCAACATTATCTTTCACTACACACCAAGACAAACAAGATGGCTGCAGGGTAAACTTACACGAGCGCTTTTATTCTGGAATGAAAACTGACGATCTCTAGCAAGCTCACTGCTGTTAGCTTAACTTGCTAATTATCTACTAGCTAACAGTAGCATGATTGTAAGCGGTGCAAAAATATGAACTTCATCAAGCAGAAGATATGGAAAGAAATGATCATGATCATATTTGTGATTGATAGGTCAGGTTTAAACCAAGCCCCGCCCATGTTGACCCTGATACGCTTCATTCAACCAAATTTGCTGTACTAATTTTGTCCGTGTGTATTTTGTGGTTGTGTAGCAACTTTTATGCCTCTGTGATTGTCTAGTGGTTTTTGGATTGTGTTTCGTGTGTGCTCCTACACACACACACACACACACACATACACACACATCTCTGTTGAGTGTGTGTGTGTGTGTGTGTGTGTGTGTGTGTGTGTGTCCAGGGCTGCTGGCTCAGGCGTTTTTAAACCGGAGCTGTACAAATGAGTAATAGCCCGGCGTGTTGAGGCGTCATGTGCAAATTAGGAGTGCAATGAGGTGTGTGTGTGTGTGTGTGTGTGTATGTGTGTGTGTGGAGGGTAGAGCTGAAAGCAAGGGCCAACCGTGTGCTGACACTGACTGGTGAATGTGTGTATGGCTTGACAAGGACCCAAACACACCCACACACACACATACACACACACACGCCCCTTGCCTGCCAGCCGGTCTCAGCTGTGGAGTGCTCTCCAGCCACCATAGAAACTGCTACATTAAAAAGACAGCCACGTGCATGTGTGTGTGTGTGTGTGTGTGTGTGCAGAGAGAACAAGGCAAGGTGAACAGCCATTAGCTCGGTACTCTGCCGCTGTTTAGCACTGCTCCCTGTCCTCCATCTCTCTCCCACCTCCCCCTCTTGCTCACTCGCTCTCTGGCTGCAGTTTTATGACATTAAACATTAATGCCTGTCTCGGTGAACTCTTATCTCCGATATCTCCTGGCCTCGTCCGGTAAAAGCATACCGCCTCCCCTTGCTCCGCATAATCATTAACCATGTTTCCTTTCAAATATTTCGTAAATGTTTATTTTCTGACTACCGGAATCATATTCAATACTGACTGGAGAGGCAGCAGGATCACGTTATCAGATTACCAGAATGGCACACGGCTAAATCACGCCTGTGCTAAATATCTGTTGACAGCATTAGCTACTGTAGCTATAAATTCAGATGCTACATCAAATTTTATTGTTTGGCATGGAAAGAGAAAAAGATGTTTACTAGAAAGATGCCTTCTTTGCTTAATTGTCAAATTTTAAAATAAGAAATAACATTTAAACATCATGCAAATTTGATATCTTCAGAAATGAAAGATTAGTTACATGCGTATGCTCACCAGGAAACTTTCATACGTGATTTCAGCAAAACAATGTAGCAAAAAATGCAGCTGCGATAGCTACCTAGCTATATTGCTACCTTGCTAATTACTATAAATGGATACTAGAACTGTTTAGCAATTTCACTAAACTCCAAGCCACGTCTGTGGACTTCTAGATGCGCATATTAAATTTAATTTGAGCAAAAATGAATCATTTTAAAAAGTTCTTCAAAAACATTACATCAAAACTCGTATTCCGATATTGTTGAACATTAGATGTATGATTTCCGTACTGAATGAAAACGCATCATTGAAATGTAAAAACATTTATATAAATTCCATGTTACAGAAAAAACGGCCCTGCGATGGCCTGGCGAGCAGTCCAGGGTGTACTCTGCCCTCTCCCAGAGTTGGCTGAGATGGGCGCCAGCCTCCCCCTGACCACAGTTAGGAATAAGCTGTTCAGAAAATGGATGAAAGAAAAGAACGTGTGTCACAATTTTTTTAACATACATTCACAAAGTTTTCATGTAATTCTTTATAAAGAATTTAGTTTTAGACATAAAATTTGAGAGCTACATTTATGGCGTTTAATTAGTCTCAAAACATGGGTGAGCACTTTTTTTTACTTCCCATGAGCGCTCTCTCGCTCTGCTCGTGCAAAACCTTTATTGTTTTGCAAGAGCACTTTTTATTCTGCGTGAGTGCTTTCTCACTGTTTTGCTCTGTGCGCACAACAGGATCAGTGCATGCTTGAAGCTTCCTCCTGCTTACACACACTCATTCGGCATTTTCTCTTTTGAGACTTTGGAGGCGGTGATAGTCGCTGATATCACCGCTCCTTTGATTGGATGTTTCCTTTTCACAGTGATGTCAGTTAACGTTCTATGTGTTCAGATTATGTGCACTTACCACAGACTGGGTAATATAATGGTATTTACTCGTTCACTAGAAAAGTTGTTATTAGCTACAAAGTCTGGAAACATTACGATACACACGTTTGTATGATTGGCATAAGGAAAGAAAATATCTAGCTTTCTCTCTGTCCTTTTGTCCGTCACTCTGTACCTCTTGTCATTTGTGTCTCTACCAGTCTCTCACTGTATCTCTTTTTTAATCTGTAGTTCTCTTTTACCTTACATCTTTGTTAACCTCCTTCTGTAAATCATTGCGACTCTCTATCAATAACTGTCTTTCCTTACATTACTCTGTTCTCTCTTTCCATTACTCTCTCACCTAATATCATTGTGTCTCTCAATGTGTCTACCTTGTGTCTATCATTGTGTCTCTCATTGTGCCTCTATTTATCACTCTCTCTCCAAATATCATTGTGTCTCTGTCCTTATATAATTCTGTCTCTCTTTCAGTCTATTGCCATCTCCCTTTAATGTTCTAGAGTGTTCACTCTCTCCTTAAATCACAGTATGTGCTTTTCAAAGTAAATGTGCTGATGTGACAAAATCCTCACTAACGTATTCAAAGAAATGTTGTAAAAATGTTAAATCAAATCTACCTATACAACCGCATCGAGTGAAAATACATGACAAGATGTTCTGATGTAC
>JAQMYF010000014.1:1491831-1504583 GCA_030014195.1 Neosilurus mollespiculum | reverse complement strand
GACTGGTACATTTCATGAATGTTATTCCTACAAAGATATGAACATAACTGCTGCGCTACAGCTTTTTCTAAGATTTTAAGACATGTAGGACACACCGTCAGTGTGACTGGCAGACACATAGGACACGCCTACTTCACTGTGACTGGCAGACACATAGGACACACCTTCTTCCCTGTTACTGGCAGACACATAGGACACACCTTCACAGTAAATGCCAGACACTTAGGACACGCCTTCTTCACTGTGATTGGCAGACACATAGGACACGCCTTCTTCACTGTAACTGGCAGACACAAAATACACCTTCACACTAAATGCCAGACACATAGGACACGCCTTCTTCACTGTGACTGGCAGACACATAGGACACGTCTTCTTCACTGTTACTGGCTGACACATAGGACACGCCTTCTTCACTGTTACTGGCTGACACATAGGACATGTAGGACACACCTTCACTGTGACTGGCAGACACATAGGACCCGCCTTCTTCACTGTGACTGGCAGACACATAGGGCACGCCTTCTTTATTGTGACTGGCAGACACATAGGACACACCTTCACAGTAAATGCCAGACACATAGGACACGCCTTTTTCACTGTGACTGGCAGACACATAGGACACGCCTTCTTTACCGTTACTGGCTGACACGTAGGACACACCTTCTTTACTGTGACTGGCTGATACATGGGACACGCCTTCTTCACTGTAACTGCCAGGCACATAGGACACACCTCCTTTACTGTGAATAACTGGCAGTTTGAACACACCTCCTTCACGCCTCTTTTAGTGACACATAGGCAAACGAAACAAACCTCCTTCACTGTGACTGCCAAGCAAATAGGACACACCTAATTCACTGTGATTGACAGGCACATAGGACATTACTCTTTTACTGAGACTGAGACATATATGACATGCCTTCTTCACTGTGATTGGGAGGCTTGTAGGACACCCCCCCATTACTGTGACCGTCAGATACATAGGACACACCTCGTCCTCTGTCTAACTAAGACTCTCTATTGATCTGTAATCCAGCCTTTGATAACTGACAGGTTAGAGGTTAGTACACGCCCCTGTGGTGGTGAGACATGGACCAGTGAAGCGGTGGTGATCGTGTGAGCTGTTGTGAGAGTCTCTGTGTGTGTGCGTGCGTGCGGCTCCAAGTGACTCAGGCTTTGGACTGATATAAAGAAAGCAAGAACGAAAGCAGACAAAAAAAGCAAGACATCACACACACACACACCCACACACACACAAACACACACACTTGCACACACGTGCACATGCACACATGACTCAGTGTGACTGTCTGTCTCTCTCTGTTTTACCTTTATCTTTCTCTCTCACACTTTTCACTTTAATCTTTCTCTCAGGAGACCAGGCTGAAATGTACACTATCCTGCATACCTTATTGCAATCACACACACACACACACACACACACACACACACACACACACACACACACACACACCCAGAGCTCAACACATGCGTCCACACACAAGTACGTGGTCAGACAATCTTCCGGTTTCGCTATTGCTAAATGGGCTCAATCACAAAACCTTATGACTCGTAGAAATAATGGATCGATAACTTCCTCTTGAGTTCAGTGTGCGGAGTGCAGTGAAGTGAGATGAAAGAAAAAGACAGAAAAACAATGTAAAAAGACCCAGCCCGTGCCTTTCTCTCTCTCTCTCTCTTTCTCTCGCTCTGTGTGTGTGTGTATGTGTGTGTGTGTGTGTAAATGTTATTTATATTAGTCTGTAATAGAACACAATCAGTGCCTTGAAGACAGCTGATTATGATGTCTTTGCGATCAGTCATATTTTCTTTTTCTTTTTTTGCTAAAATGACTTCTTACTCATTGGTCAGTGTTCATCAGGAAAATATTTAGGGGAAAAAAAACCCCAAACATGACTGACAGTATTGGACTGGAATGGACGCAGCTGATGATGAGGACTTCAAAGTCTTGTTAAATATTAACTCTCATTTGCAGCCTACTAGTCGTGCATCATATCATGACACCCTTTTCTGGCCAAAAGCCTCCGAATTCTAAGAACTTTCTTCGGCTTTCTGCAATTCCATGCGTACATGGTCCTTTGCACCAGATTCCAACGTACAGTCACTAGATTAAAAATGTAATGCAATGACACAGCAAGTGGAGCACTTTTAATCGAAGATATGAGTAACTGCGATATTCTTGTAAAGTCGCTCCAGGTTGATTAATGGAAACTGGCTCTTCTGTGTAAAAGTAGGCAAGTCTTGGTCAGGTTTAGTGATAAAAATAGCCTGACTCCAACCACTAAACAGACCATGTGCTGTCCAGTTTAATGAAGAGCCAATTTGACTTGCGCTGCCATCAACCAAACTCATTTTGTTCCAAGAACCTTTAAGCAATTTCACCCCACATTGTTGGTTACGTTTATTGAATGTACACTCTCTAAGGAATGTGATGCCAGCCTGTTGACTCTGTTTTTTTGAACATATTCAGGGGTAGGGTATCACACCAGTAACACACCTGCTATACCCACTACAGCCGTTACAACCTGCTACACCCGTAACACACCCAATAGCATCAGGCAGCATAATCCACCCCTTGTCTGCATGAGCTCTGAGATGCTATGATTGGCTAGTGATCGTTTTAAAAGAAAGGGAAGCGAGCATGTGCCATTCCTCCCGCCACGAGACCTCAGCCAATTAGCTCTCATGGGCTCCCAGCCATGGATGACTGTATACCTCAACCTGTACTCATACTCGTAAACTCCAGGATGGTGATTTTTTCACCATTTAATTCAGCCTAAGCCAATCCCAGGGAGGGGCATAAGGAATCATGTGCAATCTATGTGACGGGTTATGCTGCCTCCTACATCTTTACCTACTGCTGCGCATACACACTCGGGGGTGACCTAACACACTCAGGAGGAATTCCTTTTGTACGAATGATCTCACAGACACCAATGATTGCTATAAGTGACAGGGAGGCAAATGTATGCCATCCGTCCCTCCTGTGAGAGCTCAGTCAATTAGCTCTAATGGTCTGCTGGCCATGGATGGTTGTGGCATCAACCTTCGATCTTCAGTTTGATGGTTGTGCACCTTATTGATGTGCCATGTGGGAGCCAGCCAGGATGGTGAGTTTTAATCAGAATCACATGAGTTCAACCCTGTTTCATAGCCAAGAATATGAGGACATAGACCTGGCAGAATACAATGAGCCCTTGACTTAGATAACGGGTTGTGATGTTGTTGCCTGTCCACTTCAACCCATTTTACTCCATTTCTGTCCCATAACTTCTCTAAAGGACATAACTGATCTAAGACAAACTCTTCACCAAATCTAATGGATGCAGCCAGTGGAGTTGCGTGGGGTGGTGCAATAGAGCTTGTAGACCTGCAGCATGTACAGAGTCTTCATCCATTGTTTTGTGCAGCTGCCCTAATGACTGACTGGTATTCCGAGAGTAATAGGACAGATCTCTGCTCCTGAGGAGTTCTCATTACTGTTCTCATTAGTGTATCCCTCCAAGTGTAGGGGTTTATTTTATTCTAAGGTTGTCTTGGTACCCTTTGTCATCATTCTTTGATGAATTCAGCTTTGGAGAAGGAGAACACCATATATAAGGAACAAAACATCCTAACTAGGTCTTGCCATCTTCCCGAGGTAAGAGTCCACTGAATCTTGTACTATCTTCAACCAACCCACTGAAAGATGTTCAAATAAAATAGGTGAAGGGCCTGGTTCATATAAATCTTTGCTTAATAAGTACTGGATCTGAAACATCATGGTACTGTTTTGACTAGTGCCACAGACTTTTTATTTTTGAGATCTCTGTGGTTAACCAAGTCATGGATGTAGTAAGTCATGCCATCAGTTGTCATCAGTTCAGACAAGGTAAATAATACCACATATCTATTATGCTTTGTAGTGAGTACCCTTCCCTTTTCCTAGATGATTGAATATGACCAGACACACAAGCCACACAGAGAGTCTGCTATAGAAGCCAGTGATTCTTGTTGATTTCTTGCTTGGTTAAATCTGCTGGGATACTTTTCTGGGTACACATACAAAGCATGGTGCATCGTTACACAAGACCCTTCAAATACACAAGGACTGCCCCTGAACCGGGCTACCTGCATCTCGGGCACTTGGGCAATGACATTAAACAGAAGGTTATGAATTCAGCTACATTCATTCATTTATTAATTTGCCAAACCACTTAAGATTATTAGGGTCACAGGTAGGCTGGTCCCATTTCAGCCATCTCATTCAGAGGTCCCCAACCCTGGACCTGAAAGACCCCCTGTCCTACGTTTTCATGCTTTTCCTGCTCTGTCACACCCACCCCATGACATCACACTAAAATATGCAAGGCAGGGGGTCCTCCAAAACCAGGATTGGGAACCTCTGGTAAAAGGGACAGCGATGTCTATCGTCTTCTTCTGATTATCCCTATTTAGTTATCCCTATCCCTAATCATCCCTAAGTACTGTCTGTTTACTTGTTACCTGATGTCCCAAACAACTGCATTTCTTGGCAACACTACCAAAAGCATATTCAGACACAAAGGCAATATGAATCCTTTGAAAGGATCTGAAGTCCAGTGTTGCTTCAAGATGTGCCCCCTGTTCTGTCAAGTTGAATCAAACTCTTGTTGACTGTATTCTATTAGAGTTTTCTCAGCAGATTTTTTACAGGGTAGGTTGCCAGGTCTTTCCCTAACCCTCCACAGTGATTGGTATTAACATGGAGTCTCCCGTCCAAGTATTAACCAGGCTTGACTCTGCTTAACTTATGGGATGAGGCATTCTCAGGGGGACTAGAGCGACATGTGTGGCTGGGTAAAAAAAAAAAAAAGTAGTTTAGACCCAGCACTAAAATTTAGGAAGATTCTGTAGACAACTTGATGCCTCCTACCATTTAGACCATGGGTATTCCTGGGAACCATAGTTCGGTACAATTTGATGGTGTACCTCCTGAACTTGAAGAATTCCAATTATTTTGAACTCACCAGATTTATTGTAGTAGGTGCTGAACTATGGACCAGGTATCGATTTGGGGCTTGGTAAATTCACCTCAGGCGGTGCTATACCTGCCCAGTCTCAAGGTAAGTTTAAGATACTTGAAAGTCAAGTGAGAACCTTCCCTTCCCTGGAAGGGTTGGTCTTTTTTAAGAAACCTGTGTTCTGAACTCAGAATTAATGTTTTATGATAAAACCTTGCGGAAAGAAATGAGGGCGGCATGGTGGCGTAGTGGTTACTACATCGGCTTCACACCACCGTTGAGCAGCAGTCCTGTGATGGACTGATGAGCTGTTCATGGTGTAGTCCCTTTCACCTAGAGATGGCTGAGATAGGGTACAGCCTGCCTAGACCCTAGTAGGATTGAGCGGTTCAGAAGAGGAATGAATGAATAACAGAAATGATCTCTTGTTACACTTCGCTATCTGTCTGTATTTAGTGCACCATCTTGGCTAGTGGATGATGCCACCCCATCCTTACATCCTTGCCTTTTAACAGACCGCATTTGTAAAGCCCACCAATCTGTTGGTGTTTTATATGAGGGGATGTGCTTTACAGTCCACCGTGCTCTGCCTTCCCATCATGCAATTCACCTGTGGCTTGTTATCTGCGTAATTACTGCTTGTATATGGTCCCTGAGTTTCCACTTTGTTTTCACGAAGTCCTGCTAATGTGGTACGCCTGCACACCGAGCCGTATTCCCATTTCCCCCGTTCTCTAAGCGGCAGGGTTAAAAACAAGGCAAGGCAACATTTTCATCAGTTGTTAGCCTACCTGTTCTAGGTCTTCTTACTGACAAATGCACACACACACACACACACACACACACACACACACACACACACACACAGTGTCCTGATTGCAGCCTCCCCAGAGAGAGAGCTGAAGTAAAGACTGATTGCTGAGGAGGGAGAGACAAATTTACCCTCTGCAAACAGCGCTCATTATAAATAGGGAGGGCTGTGTGTGTGTGTGTGTGTGTGTGTGTGTGTGTGTATGTGTGTGTGTGGGACCAAACCCTGACCAGTAGAGTAAGCAGTAAGAAAGCCAAGCTCTCAGCTGCTGCCAAAAAGAACAGATTAGAGCTTAGAGCGAGAGCGAGATCCTGAAAGACGGTCAGCATGCATAAATCCGACAAGCTAAATGACAAAGGCTGAAAATCACCAGGCTCCAAATCTGTCTACAGCAATCCTTTCAGGCTAACACCAAAACCTGGACCACCTCTACTGGAAGTGGAGACTTGAACCAGGAAAAACTTGCTGAACCGTGGCTCAATGTCCTTGATTGTGTCAGAATTAAAAATCCTGATATTCGTAGCTGTTAACAATTATCACCATTATTGTAATAACACTAGCAATTAACACAATCAGCCAATCAATCAAACGAAAGGGGAAAAAAGCTGTCATTATTAAAAGTAAGATGTCAATCACAGAAGACTCTCCCCCGCCCCTGTATGTCCCACACACTGACGCAACGTTGCTTATTAGCCCTGCTGTCTAGATACACACCAGCCACCTCTTTGGTTAGAATTAAAGGAACCTCCTTGCTGAAGCATTAATTTGCAGGTTGGTGTTGTGTTTTCATTGTTCCTGTCTGAGTGTTAGTAGTTGTGTGCCATGTTGATGTCACATGTAAACAATCTCAAAAATTAGGCATGATGGTCAGGGGACGAATTTCGTCTCTCACGCACCATTTAACAGTAGCATTCATTTATTCATTAATCCTAATTAGGGTTGCGGGAAGGCTGGTGCCCATCTCAGCCGACTCTAGGCGAGGGCAGGGTACACCCTGGACAGCTCACCAGGCCATTGCAGGGCCAAACACACATACAACCATTCCCACTCACACCTAGGGGTGATTTGGAACAGCCTACTGTGCATGTTTTTGGACTGTGGGAGGAAACCGGAGTACCCGGAGGAAACCCACTCAGGCACGGGGAGAACATGCAGAAACGCCCGAGCTGGGAAACGAACCCAGGACCTTCTTGCTGTGAGGTAGACGTGCTAACCACTACGCCACCGTGCTGCTTAACAGTTCACATAAAGTATCATGGAGATGTTGGTGCAAATGCTGGAGTCAGAGTCCCAGAATGCATTTAGCTATGTATGTGAGGCTGAGTTGCAGCAGACACTCCGTGGCTATCTGTGTTACCTTAGAGAGACCTGATAACAGAGAAAAAACACAATCTTAGTCCTGAACCTAACCTTAAGGATCAAAGCTTAAAGTTAAGCCTAAAGTCTTAAACCTAACCTAAGCAGCATAAGTTGATAGGTAACACAAATAAACAGAACACCAGTTCAACTAGTTAGTGATCAAGAGGATGATGAGAGTGAACGGTGTGGACGGTGTTTCGAATCTTTGAAAGCTGATCTGCTTTCAGTTTGAAGATGAAGACGTGTAAGAGCCTAAAGGAAAGAAAGTGCCGCTGCATCAATCTCTTTAGACAGTGATGAAGCTAAGGCTAAATTCCACTGCAGGCATGAACGTCATAAAGTCTGCTCTTGCTGTACGTGCACGACCATGCCGCGCTGTGTTAATTCGATACAGGAACAGTGTCTGAACCTCTGGATCACACCTCGTATATTCAGATTATAATGATCGCGCAGAATTTCTTTTAAAGGTAAAGATGTTCCTTAGTGCTTTGGAGGGAAGAACCCTGGGAGAACCCTTGTTCTATGGAGGCTCTAAAGTTTCATTGCTTTTCTGAAGTGTCAGGGACCCTGGGGCCTCTAGAAAAATATGGCACGCAAACTGCATGTGCTTCACCTTCAAATTCCCAAAACGGAACTCCAAATCCACGGAAATCCGAGTCCTGGTGATAAACAACCGGAAAACAGGCATCAGCACTTTGTTTGATCCTGATGATGGTGCGTAAATACGAACACATCACTCCCATCCTCCGGACACTTCACTGGCTCCCCATCCAGCTCTGTATTGAGTACAAACTTTGCCTCTTCACTCATCAGTGCATTCATGGAAACGCCCCACAATATCTCAGAGAACTCCTCACACTACAAACCACAACAAGACTTCTTCGCTCCACGAACACATTCCGCCTTTGCACTCCCAGGACTAAACTCCGCACAACGGGGGATCGAGCCTTTTTCTCTGCTGCTCCTCGGCTCTGGAACGCCCTGCCACAGTACCTGAGGGCGCCACAAACTGTGGACTGCTTTAAAAGACAGTTGAAGACAGTCCTATTCAACAAGGCTTACTAACTGTGACTGCTCTGTTTGTTTGTTTTTATCTGCTTTGTGCAGCACTTTTAAACTTATCCTGTGTTCCTATCTTGTGTTTTAACCTTTGACTTACTTTAGCTCATGTTTTATACTTGTGTTACTGGCGAGTGTAGCACTTTGAGATTTTCTTCAAATGTAAAGGCATTATAAATAAAATGAAGTATTATTATTATTATTATTATTATTATTATTATTATTCTTTGCTGGCAAAAGTTGAAAAAAAAAATGCTCCTGGAGTTCCGAAGATGAAAAGATTGTTGTGTTCTGGAGGAAACATGTTCCATAGCACTGACACTGGAGACTCCTTCCTTAAATATACACCAAACGGCTCTTTACCCAAATCAGCACCTGGACATGTCCCTTTGTTCTATGTTTATTTCTTTCTATCTGTCTGTATTCAGGGTTAAGTTATGCGAGATTTTCTATTTTCAGCTTCTAAGCATGAAAATCCCGGTTCGAGCAGTGGGAAACAACCGGTAACCGGGCTCGTGCTTCTCTCTCAGCGCTGTTTCTTTCCTCTCGCGACACGAGTACTACGCACACACATAACACACACACACACACACACAACACAAGCAATCACGGCGCGCGGAGAGAAAGCAGAGAGAGAGAGAGAAAAGCGCCCAACCCCGTGCGCGTGCTTATGTGTGTGCGTAAAATCTGAGCTCCTGATGCGGAACAATCAGCAGAGCGCCGCTCCACCCCCCCCCCCCTCCGCTCTCTCCCCCTCTCTCTCTCTCCCCACTCCTCTCTCTCACTCTCCCCCCCTCTATCTCCCTCTCTCTCACACACACTCACTCTCTGGGCGGCGCCATGGCAACGGAACAGCTTCAATTAGAGGAGAAGAAAGAGCTTCCCCCTCGGCACGGCACCGAGCGGCGCGAGTGTCAACGAGCACGAAAGGAGGCGCGTGCGTATGTGTGTGCGCGAGCGAGCGAGACGGTAGAGAGCAGACAGCGGGGAAAATGATCGAGAGGGAGCGCGTGCGTGCGTGCGTGTGTGTGTGTGTGAGTGCGCGCGCGAGAGGGAACGGTGTGTGACTGCGCGAGCGCACGGAAACGAGCGGCAGACGGAAAGACGGAGGGAGAGGGAGGGGGAGACGGAGATAGTGTGTGTGTGTGTGTGTGCGCTTCCTGTGAGCTGATAAAAATGAAATATTGCGGCAAGCAGCAATCGTCGGGGCCCAAGCACCTCCCCGATCACTCCGGCACCGCACCATGTGAATGTGGTCTTTCTTTCCAGTCTCACATTAAGCTGCGAAGACGATTTTTTCCACCGTTTGGTGTGAGATGAGTCACGACGAGTCCGATTTAATGCGAGTCTGAGTCAACCAGGTCAAACCAGGACATGCTGGTATTTTTATTACTTTCAGGTCACACAGGATGCACAGTGTTTCGGCGTGGTTTCGAAATTGTTAACACGGTGTAAAAGTGTACATGTTTTCATTTCGTGGGTAGATGGCAACCTACCAGAGGGAACACCTGATCCTTCACATGGTACCTACATACGTTCACATGGTACCAACAGGCGCAGTGTTTGGATGTTGTCCTTGTTCTTGTGTGGGTTTCCTCCGGCTACTCCGGTTTCCTCCCACAGTCCAAAAACAGGCACAGGAGGCTGATTGGCTGTTCAAAATCACCCCTAGGTGTTAGTGTGAATGGTTGTATGTGCGTTGCTCCTGTGTTGGACTGGTGAGCTGTTTCGCCCAGAGTCGGCTGAGATGGGCGCCAGCCTTCCCACGGGTTTGAACCCAGATACTACATGAACCGATTTCTAATCACATTCAAAATTTTCTGGGAAGCTCGGACCGTGTCCACATTAATTAATTTGCCATACTGCTTAATCCTACGAGGGTCGTGGGCAGGTGAGAGCCTACCACAGCCAGCTCTGGGTGAAGGTAGGGTACACCCTGAACAGTCCATTGCAGGGTAAACACACACACAACCAACACACACACTCACACCTAGGGGCAATTTGGAACAGCCAATTAGCTTAATATGTATGTCTTTGGACTGTGGGAGGAAACTGGAGTACCCGGAGGAAGCCCATGGGCGCACAGGGAGAACATACAAACCCCACACAGAAACACCCTTGCCAAGCCCGGGACTCGAACTCAGGACCTTCTTGCTGTGAGATGGACATGCCAACCACCACACCACTGAACCCAGTGTCTTTATTACAAAATCAAAATGTTGTTTCATGTCGATGTTTATTTTCTACACAGGTGTGCGTCACAAAGTCCCAATTTCCACGCATTTGCAATAAATGAAATTTCAAAATTAAAAATATATAAATAAATAAATGCACAAATGAGGTTCGACTGAGTAAAGCAACGAAGCCAGACTCATATGATTCCTCGGATCAACCATAGAGCATGACATTTCTTCAGTTCCTCACTCACAGAAAGCTAAAGCTTACTTTCTAGAGGACGCAGCAGAGATCCTTGGTGCTTCTGGTGAGTGGAGGTGTGCAGCTCGTACAGTTAGCTTGGATTGCTAATCTGCATTAATGTGAATCCGACTTTCTGCGTTCTAACAGATTAGAGGGTTGTATAGTTTGGTAAGAAGCCATACTGTGTATATCTATGACCGTTTCTCATCGAAACAAATAGACAGGCCACGCCCACAAGTGACACGAGACGGTTTCCTGGAGGAGTGAGTTAAAGAAACAGAAACCTCCTCCTCTTAATGAGCATGTGAGAGATAGAATAGGAGAAAGAGAGAGCAGGGTGTGTGTGTGTGTCAAAGAGACCAGTAGCAGCCGGGTGAAGTTCTTGCCTTTTGGCTGACTGGGTCATCAGGGTTAAGCTGCAGTAAACAGGCCTGCGTTGGTGTGTGTGTGTGGTGTAGACTTGCATTGACAGCAGGCTCTGTTGTTACTTGATATGATCTAGTTTGATGTCGATGTCTTTGGGAAGCACCGGGCTTCGGCCAATTTACAATAAATAACTAAATAAATAAAGATATCCCTTCCTCCCTATGCTAATCAGAGCTAGCTCGCTTGTTACACAGTTATTTTTAGCATTTGCGAGTTATTTTTTTCCTACTATGACTGAATTCTGTTCCTATAATTTTCAAATATTCTCTAATTCCAGCGAACACGTTTTTACACGTTTTTACACGTTTTCACTAATATTAGCTTCACTATGAATATCAGCTTTGATAAGAAGGTCTCAATAGTATTTCTTAGCTTCCTTAATGCTAGCCGCTTAGGTTTTGCTTTAAAATGCTGGTGTAGTAATTTAGGATACAGTTGGTTAGCAGGATTGCTTCCGAGCTAAAGATTTAATGCCGCTTCTCTAACCAAGATAGACATCTCATCTTCTTTCACACTGTTTCCTTATTGCGAATGTTAGCTAGTAGCTAATAAGTCTATGAACTGAGTAAAATGGTGCAAGATTCCACTTCGCTTTTTTAAAACTAATACTGCTAACAGCTGCTCGAAAAAATATAAAATGAGTTAACCAGATGTAACATTTATTAAATTAAACATAAACAGGGTGAACTCCGGAATTATTGGCACCCATTGTAAAAATCTGATAAATAAATAAATATTATAGACAGTATTTATGAACTGTACACGTTTTCTTTAAGCTACAATTAGCTACAGTTAGCATCATGTGTGCTGGTATCTTAACCCCCAAATTGATCCTTTTACCCATAAAAAACCTCACGAGGGCCGTGGTGGCTCAGTGGTTAAGGCTCTGTCTTACTGATCCGAGGGTTGGGGGTTCAAGGACCAGTACCACCAGGGTGTTGGTGTTGGGCCCTTGCTCAGTGGTGTAACATTGACAAGTGTAAGTTGCTCTGGATCAGGGTGTCTGCCAAATGCCGGAAATGACTCTGATGCTTTGCTTTGGTGGTTAAGGTGAGGTTTGGAGCAAATACAGACAGAGACGGAAGGACAGACAGACAGACAACTGGAGAACAGATGGGTGGACACATGCAGACAGACATAGATGACAGAGGCAGGCAGACAGGTAGACACATACAAACAGAGATAGACACAGGCAGATAGACTGATAGACAAGCAGGAGGACAGACAGAAGGGTACACATAGAGAGACAGATAGACACAGAAACTGGCAGATAGACAGTCAGATAGATAGACAGATGGACAAGCAGGAAAGACAGATTGGTGGACAAAGACAGACAGACAGTTACTGGATTCAGGAAGGCTAAAGAAGATCCCTCCTTTCTCTTTCTCTCTCTGTCTCTGTATCTCGGTCTCTCACACTGTCTCTCCATCTGTGTCCTCATCTCTCTCACGCTCTATCTGTGTTTCTGTCTCTCTCTCTGTGTCTATCTGTCTTTCTCGCCCTCCTTCTCTCTCTTTGCCCCCCCCTCTCTCTCTCTTTCTGTCTGTCTGTCTCTCTCTCTCTGTCTCTTTCCCTCTTTCTCTCTCTGTCTCTCTCTCCCTCTCTCTCTCTCTCTCTCTCTCTCTCTCTCTCTCTCTCTGTCTCTATCTCTCTCTCTCTCTCTCTCTGTCTCT
>JAQMYF010000014.1:1473390-1486568 GCA_030014195.1 Neosilurus mollespiculum | reverse complement strand
CCCACTCTCCCCCTCGCTCTACCTCTCTCTCTCTCCCTTACTCTACCTGTCTTCTCTCTCTCTCTCTCTCTCCCTCACTCTACCTTTCTCTCTCTCTTTCTCTCTCTCTCCCTCACTCTACCTTTCTCTCTCTCTCTCTCTCTCTCTCTCTCTGTCTCTCCCCCTCGCTCTACCTCTCTCTCCCTCTCTTTCTCTCTCTCCCTCTCTTTCTCTCCCCTCTCTCCCTCTCTCTATCTCCCTCTCTACCTCACTCTACCTTTCTCTCCCTCGTTCTACCTCACTCTTTTTCCCTTACTCTACCTCTGTCACCTCTCTCTCTCTCTCCCTCGCTGTACCTTTCTCTCCCTCGCTCTACCTCTCTCTTTCCCTTACTGTACCTCCGTCTCCTCTCTCCCCCTTTCTCTCTCACTCTCTTCCTCGCTCTACCTCTCTCTCTCTCCCTTACTCTACCTGTCTCCCCTACCTGTCTCTCTCTCTCTCTCTCTCTCTCTCTCTCTCTTTTATGGATAAAAACATCAAGGAATCAACCTAAATCACCATCCCGATCATGTTTCAACAAGTGTTACAGCTTTACAGAAAGAGAGAAATAGAACGGAATGTTATGCAGATCAGGGGCGGAGCCATATAGGAATACATTACTCAGGTTAAACCCATAATGAATTCTAAAGAGGAACGGGTACGAGACATGTTATACTGATGTGTTTTTTTATTTCCTGTTAGAAATTTGTGCAGAACACCAACACACGACTTAAGTGTAAAAAATTAAACCTCTGGGGACGCTCTGTAAATTATACTGCTGTTAAAGATTGGTTTACGATTCCTCAGATGGTAATTATGTGATCAACATACCCACACATTGTTTAAACACCTCCAAACACCTTTTCTGTTAGCTAGCTAGTTCATAGCCGAAGGAAAGAAGTCCTTGGTGTAAAGCGGAGTTCATTCGTTCATTCATTCTTTTGCCAATTTGCTTAATTCTTCTAGGGGGTGGAGCCTATCTCAGTCGACTCTGGGCGAGGGCAGGGTACACTCTGAACGGCTCAGCAGTCCATCACGAAAACATTCACACAACTTTTCACACTCACACACCGTACACCTAGAATCGATTTGGAACAGCCAAGGAAACTCATGTAAGCACAGGGAGAACATGGAAACTCCACACAGAAACGTCCTCACCAAGCCCGGGACTCAAACCCAGGACCTTCTTGCTGTGAATCCCATGAAGCGGAGTCTCCTCCACTACATCCACCTTCTTTAGGCTTTTAGTTTACCTTGTTTCACTTGATTTCCTTGTTGCTCCAGCTTGCTAGCTGTTTACATTTCTAGGTTTGCTAGCATGCTAGTTCTCTAGTTAGGATGTTATATAAGTGCGGACTTCACTGTTTGCACCACTTAGGAAAAAACGAGAGGGTTTTTTGTTGTTGTTCATTTGCTTTTCTGACTAAAAAAAAAATTGTCAGGGGATTGAGGGTTAGCTCTACAATCTGACTCTTGATGTGATTGGTGGAAACACTGTCACAGCAACTGGCCAATCAACTCGCCCAACATAATTTTCTTACTAGTCCCCCTGGGTATCATGCCACTGCTAATACTGAGAGATACTGATAATATTGTTGCATTAAACCTTGACTGCAGCTTAAAAATAAAGAAAGTGATAATTAACGAAACGAAGATGGTGTGACTCGGCCTGCGTCCCTCACTTTCCTCACTGTGAAACTTTATCTCCTTTTTTAAAATCAGATATTAGTTTCTATTGAAAATGGAAATGATTCGGATTACTACAAAGACATTAGGACATCGAATAGTGTCACTGAAACGGAACTGATTCGTATCCCGTAAGTGGTTTATATTCAACCAAATTGGTCTGTCGTCGATCACTTTCAAAACAAAAACCGATCTACAGTGGAATTATAGTTCACCAGAGCAGAGGCACCACACCACAGAGGTACTGAGGCGTAAACAGGCGTAAACCAACTGAGGGTTGGATATGCATCTCATTGTAGCGAGACATTTGGCTGAAGCAGAACCTGTTTCTCGATCGGCTGTGCCAAGCAAAACACCGCTAAAACTAAAGAGAAGTGCTGCTTGCTTTCTCATCAACAACAATTGGCGGTGTTGATGAGACCACCGTCTCTGAAGACTGCTCTTCACACCTCAAATGTCTCGCAATTAAATTCCTGCCTCGGGAGTGATGCGCTTCTCGCTGCTGTTTACCGGCGGCTTGAGGCATTGGGTTGATTCGCTGGAAATTATCCCTGCTATGAAAGCTCACGAGTGAGAGAGTTCAATTATGGTCATTTAAGGACGACCTTTTTCTCTAATCTTAGCAACATGTGTAGGCAGACAAGACCTTTGGATCAGTGCTAGCTGTAGCCTGTGTGCATTTACCTCCACCACAAAACAGACACTTAAAGGAAAATCAAGACCACACCTATGCAGGGATTTTCACCAAACCTGATGAGGACACTACCCTACCGGAGACCCAGAGACAAGCTGATTTTGGAATGTCAAGGTCAAAGGTGAAGGTCAGAGCACCATCACAAATTTTTGGAGCTGGAGTGCTTATAACTTCGAAACGAGTGCTTACAGACTTGCTGTAGCTATGCAACACTAATAGGAAAGCATGATTTTTAAATGAGACAATTGACCTTTGATCTTGACTGACCTTGAAGGGTCAAAACCCAGCCATCTCGTAAATCCTTCAAACAAGAGTGGTTTTCTATTATTAGGTTTTTTTTTTTTATTGCTAATATGCTTACATCCCCATAGTATAGAACATATCCTAAGATATGTTCACGGGTAATTAAAACCAGAACCCATATAGGGCCTACTATTATTATGTTATCCATGCTGCATGGCGGAGATATCTTACACGCTATGAGTGGCCTCTAGCTGTAATTATTGTCATTTTTTAAAGATAAATTTCTGTATTTCTGATTTTTTTTCATTCATTCAATCTTTTGCCAAACAGCTTAATCCTGGTAGGGTCACTGGGAGGCTGGAGCCTATCTCACCCAGTCCAGGGTGAAGTCGAGGTACACCCTGAACAGCTCATCGGTCCATCACAGGGCCAACACACAACCATTCACACTCACTTAGGGGCTATCTGGAACAGTTAATGAGCCTAATGTGCACGTCTTTGTACTGTGGGAGGAAACCGGCGTACGAGAGGAAACCCACACAAGGACAGGGAAAGCATGGAAACACCACACAGAAATGCTCTTGCTGAGCCCGGGACTCGAACCCAGGACCTTCTTACGGTTGTGCTAGCCATGTCACCCTTGATTTTTTTTTTCCAGTTTTGTTTAGGTGAGACTATATTCTTATAGAGTACTAAAGGACCAATCAGAATGATCCCTCTGCTGATGATATCAGCTCCGTCACAGACACTACAGCAACTTCTATCCCCTCCTCTTTCAGCCTCCACATAAAACCATATAAAATTACAATCATACTGGTTTATCTATTAATTTCTGTGCCAAACAAGAAGTATATATTAAGAAATATATTAAACACACAATGCAATGTTCGCACCTTGAGTATTTAAAACAGAACCGCTCTGGGAACCACTAGCACCTTTTTACGATTTGTGTATGACATACAACTGTCTTATGTTTATAATTAACGTGTGTGGATATAGGACCGTTATCCCCTCAGCAGCAAATAATTATAAAATAGAAATATTAGAGGAATTAAAAGTTTAATTTTTTCCAGTCATGGTTAGAGGACTGGATTTAGACAATATATACATATATTTCAAATGTTACAAAATGTTTATAGATATAAAAGACTTGAGTATGTATAGTATGTAAATGTATATTTATGGGCGGTATAGTGGTGGAGTGGTTAGCATGTCCGCCTTACAGCAAGAAGGTCCTGGGTTCGAGTCCCAGGCTTGGTGATGGTGTTTCTGTGTGGAGTTTGCATGTTCTCTCTGTGCTTGTGTAGGTTTCCTCCAGGTATTCCGGTTTCTTCCCACAATCCAAAGACATGCACGTTAGGCTAATGGGGTGTTTCAAACCTCTAGGTGTGAATGTGAATAGTTGTGTGTGTTGGCCCTGTGATGGTCTGGTGAACTGTTCAGGGTGTAACCCACCTTTGCTCAGAGTATGCTGAGATGGGCGCCAGCCTCCCCGCGACCCTTATAGGATTAAGCTGTTTGGCAAATGAATGAATGTGTACTTCTTTTAGAATATATTTTAATTTATTTTAATTAGGTATCCTTTCCTGCAGTTAAAATGATGCAAAGCTTCCCAATTTTAAAGAAAAAGAAAACAAACAAGTATTGATATTAGCTGACCCTCAAGGGTTAAAAGAAGCAGAAGACTTTTATATTTCTATATATTCAATCTATTTTCCATAGATCAGTTCTTTATTACAAAGCATTTAAACTCCTGTCACAAAGGGACAAATCATAATTTATACTCTGTGATTCAGGTCATAATTTCAGTAGATATCAGAGGAAATTGGTTTGAATAATTGATTAGAGATGCCAAAATAAATACCGGAAGGTTCAGAGAGTCGGGAGGACTCTGAGCAGCGTCGGCGAGTACATCAGGCTTTGAGAAATATGACCTCATTCAGGAGAAAGGTGCTAACGGAGTGCGTGAATATGCTAGCAGGTGAAGTGAATAAATCTGATGGTAGGAACGCCACTTTTTCAGCCCTGACGTCAGTCCACAAATCAGACCGTCCTTGTGCTGTGTGAGACGGAGGTGAGGGGAATATTCAGCAAAACAAATGCACAAGAAAAAAAAGGCCTGTGGTCCAGACGGCATTCCATCTCCGGCTGTTCATTTCTGGCAGCGCCGTGTGCACCTGTTTCCGCTCATGTTTTCAACAGTTTTCTCTTTTCTCGTCGAGCTTCAAAACCCGTGACGTTGAGCCGTGTCCAGGAAGACTCCAGTACTCCTCTCTTCTCCATAACATCAATTTAAGAAATGACAAAAGTGGTTCGTTCATGACTTCATCAAATCGCAAAATGTTCACGTGACAGTCGGCGCAGTTGGCTGTCATTCAACACGCAATATTCTTTCAGGAAGGATGTCATATGTCTAGAATTCAATTCAATTTAATTCAGTTTTATTTGTATAACACTATTTATAATTTATATTGTCACAAAGCAGCTTTACATAGTAAAACAAATTTAAACATTTCTCTATAAACCCTATGCATCCCTAATAATCAAGCCTGAGGCAAAGGTGGCAAGAAAAAACTCCCTCGGTCGACATGAGGAAGAAACCTTGAGAGGAACCAGACTCAAAAGGGAAACCCATCCTCATTTGGGTGAAACCAGATAAAAATACAAACCATGTAGCAGAAACTTCACTATAGTTTAACATGGAGTCCTGAACCTTTACGGTGAGCTACATGGAAGGTACTGTGACATGCCGATTTTCGTTCCACATGAATTTGTGTGTGTATCTGTCCGCAGTCCACAGGATACTCGGACCTAGTAAGTTATTATCTTTGGCGTGAGCTATATATTGTTCATGTTATAATAACTAGAAATTTGTGATCTTACGAAAATTGTACTAAAGTTACGATAGTCATTACATTTACATAGACAGGAACTTTCCAATAGGTCTAACACCGGGATCTAATTAAATCATTACAAGTTCAGCTTCGTCTTCAAGTTAGACAGAGCATGCGTGTGCCTGAGACTCAGAAGAGGTACGTTTTTACACTGAACCAAATTATAAAAGCACCACGTAACAAAATTCATGATATAATTTTATTACGATCCCAAAAGAAATTAAATTGGAGACATCATTCAAACAGAGTTTTCATCAAAACAGATAATGTTCTCCGGTTTACCGCAGACACTCAAAACAGCACCGCTGAGGTCGGTGTCTGAATTTCACACAGTCAGCACCTGGTGTGTCCACTTCTTGCATTTCGCAGGGCTACACATCTCCTTCTCATGGATGCCACCAAATGGTCTATTGTGGCTTTGGGAATGCTGTCCCATTCCTCGACTAGTGCTTTGCGGGTTTCCTAGACATCGGCAGGAACAGGAACACAACAGCGGACAATCTGACGATCCAGAGCATCCCAAAGGTGCTCTATGGGTGACATGTCTGGAGAATAGTCAGGCCACTTGAGTACAGGGATGTTTTCCACGTGTGGCCGTGCATTGTCATACTGGAATGTAGAGTGATGATGTCAGATGAAGGGCACAACGATAGGCCTCAGTATCTCACTACATTCAGGTTGCTGTGGATGATCTGAAGTTGTGTTTGATCTCCATGGCATATTCCTTCCCATACCATAACCCCACCACCTCCATGTGCCACTCTACGGACAGTAGCAGCGTCCTTATAGCGTTCATCGGTACGACGCCATACGCGCAGTCTTCCATCCATGTGAGGCACGATAAATCAGAATTTTTGGGAAAATGTCCTGTCTCCAATGTGTCAGGATCTAGTGTGCATATGTGGTCAAATGACGTCTTAGATGGCTGATGGCGGCATGATGAACATTCAATGCAGCTACCACCGCTCTAATTGTTATTCCGGCATTCAGCATGCCGATGGCATGTTCTCGGAGGACTTGCGTCATCTGTGACATTTTGACGTTTGACAAATCTAGCAATTTTAAGAGCGATTTTTATTGGCCCCTGCCAAAGGTACTGCTTGGTACTGTTCATACCGTCTTGGACAGTGTCTGTACCTACTGCGTGGATGCAAAACACATTGCTGGACTGTATGCAAGACGACCCATCCTTTTGACCTACAGACTTGTATTTTGGGGATCATTGCATGCTGCTTTCATTTTTTTTATAATATAAAATGTGGTGCGTTAAAATTTGGTTCAGTATAAATTAAAAATTTTCTACTAATGACATAGTAACTAATGTCATGACAGCAGTAATGTTATTAGTAGTGTTAGCGTAAGCACATCATTCAGGTAACGTAACGTAACCTAATGTTAGGCTCTATTATACAGCAACAAGGATCTGTCATTATATATGCCAGTTGGTGCCACATGAAAGGTCATTGAATGCATGTGTTCGCTCCACCAGTCATTTTATAACTGTAATAGGAATTGTAGTCCTAAATCATTTCAGTTAAAGAGTTTATATCACCAGCAGTGAAAAGTCACCGTCACAATTTCTGAGTAGTAGCACATCAGGACGGATCACAGGACTCAGACTGCAGAAGGATCGGGATCAGTGGTATCTTAGAAGTAGCATGTGTACCTCAACAAAAACAGAGAGAGAGAGAGAGAGAGAGAGAGGTTGTTAGGTATGCTCATAATAAAGTAATGTTTAAAATGATTGGATGAGTAGGAATAAAATTAGGAAGAATGGATGGATGGAGGGATAAAAAAAAGGGGGATGTGGGTGGAATATCATAACAAAAATAACAGTTGTCATTTATAAGACCTCCGCAACAAAGAATAAACAACATTTCTACATGAAATGCTTCAAGCTGAATTCTTCACAGAAAATAACTATAAAGAAGAAATAAAGAAGAAGAAGCTCTGGAATATTAGTATTGTACTTTGTTTTGCCAGTGAAGATCCCTGGCAAAGGGAAGTGAAAGCGGTGTTTCCTCTGGGTACTCTGGTTTCCTCCCACAGTCCAAAGACATGCACATTAGGCTAATCGGCTGTTACAGATTGCCGCTAGTTGTAAGTGTGAGTGATTGTACGTGTGTTGCATGGCGATGGACGGGTGAGTTAGGGTTCTTTCTATCAAAGTCAGCTGAGAGAAATGAATGAAAGGATGAATGAATGAAAGAAACAATGAATGAAAGAAACAATGAATGAAAGAATGAAGGAAATAATGAATGAAAGAATAAATGAATGAATGAATGAGTAAAAAAAGAATGAATGAAAGAATAAATGAATGAATGAATGAATAAATGAGTAAAAAAGAATGAATGAAAGAATAAATGAATGAATGAATGAATGAATGAATGAAAATATAAATGAAAGAGTGAATGAATGAGTAAATGTATTAATGAATGAAGGGATGAATAAATCAATGAAAAAATTAATTCAAAATGAATGAATGGATGGATGGATGGATGGATGAATAAATGAATGGATGAATGAATAAATAATTGAATGAATGAGTGAATGAAAAAAAGAATGGATGGTTGAATGAATGAATGAAAGAAAGAATGGATATCCTTGCACAGATTTCGCTCGATGAGTCTCAGCCGATATTTCTCAATGTCGATGTCGTCATAAAAAAAGAATCATGGTTGTTTTGCCTCTGGAGGAAACCCGAATGATAAAATCTAGTGTACGTGCCTCGGGTGAGTCGCTGGTGCTTATGCGTCAGAAGATGTTGACACACAGCACACTGAGCAAACATTACACACACCTGGGTTTACACGCGTTATCTTGCCCCGAGGTAAACAGTGCTGGTGAGATCACCGAATGGATTGAGTTTGTGACCTAACTGAAATTTACATTATTTACAGAAAAAAACTGGAGAATCACTGTGTGAGTGTGAGGTTCCTCATGTGATCATTTCACAAGATGTACTATAGTATAGTGGACGTGAACGAATTAGCTAAACAGTTGCTCATTGTAAATATTTACAAGATGGCTGGGTTTTTGACCATTTAAGGTCACTCAAGGTCAAAGGTAACTGTCTCGTTTGGAAGTCCATATATGGTTTCCTATTAGTGTTCCATCGTAACAGCTTGTCTATACCCACTCAGTCACAAGTACTCTATCTCCAGGACATTGTAACCTTGCTCTGCTGTGAAACAAAACATAATGCTAGCTTTAGCTAACTGGTGATACACCCTCTGGTGATACTTATATTTTTCATATACATCCATGCTTTCTTTTAGCTTTTACCAACAACATTTTAAATACTGACAGCAATATATGGTATATGGTATATGAAATCATGCCTAGCGTTGTCTTCATCATACTCCCAGAGTATCTGAGCTCAGGTTCCTATCCGCGTGCGTCTTCCAGGGTTCTCAGATTTCCGCTCACCTCTCAAAAACACGACGGCAGATGGATTTGTGGTGAGTGTGGATGAGTGTGTGTCGTGCTTCCTGTCCAGTAATAGAGTATTCCCACTACAGGATCAAGACTGCAGCTCCGTCGTCACCCTGACCAGGATAGAGCAGCTACTGAGAATGGGTTCGAGTTCCAGGCTCGGGTGTTTCTATGTGTAGTCTGCATGTTCGATTCGTGCTTGCATTGGTTTCCTCCTGGTAGGCTGGTTTCCTCTCACAATCCATAAACATGCACATTAAGCTAACTGGTTGTTCCAAATTGCCCCTATCTGTGCCTGTGAGTGTGAATGGTTGTGTGCATGTTGGCACTGCAATGTTGATTCGGTTGAGATAGGCTCCAGTCTCCCTACGATGCTAGTAGGATTAAGCAGTTCAACAAAATGAATAAATGAAAGAATTCATAATAATTAAAATAAATAAATAAAAATAATCAGCACTGATTTCTTTAGAAATTTTACACCAAAAAGAAAAGACCAAAAATCCACAAAAGGGGCAAAAGAGTACAATATAGGAAGAAGAAAATAAAGCTGCTTCGCTGCTCTGGGTGTGTGTGTGTGTGTGTGTATACTCCTGTGGGCTTCTCAGCCCGAAGGCGTTTTGTTCCCCCTCCCTGACGCGGCCTCCGGCTTTTGCTAATCCTCTCAAGACACACACACACACACACACACACACACAGAGTGCTCCCGAGACGTGCCACGCTGCTTCTTATCTCCACACTTGACTGAGCTCCGCTCCACACACACACACACACACACACACACACACACACACACACACACACACACGTGCACGCGGAACAGAGAGCGGCGTAGCACTCACACTCACCTAGCACAGCATGGCCTAATCTTCCACTCCACACTGATGAGGAAATGTACACGAGTTCTGACTCCAGAGAAACTGAAATTAAGATAGTTTGTACATTCTGTAATTATAGTATCTGTAAAAATGCATACATTAGCGTTAGCATACATTCCACACAACTTACGCAGGCTTATCGTTATCTACCTTTAGATTTGTTTGCTTATGTAAAATTAAAAATATTCATATTGATGATGATTTATTAAAAACTGGTGTTTAGTGAGTCACATCAATCGATTTGAATCACCAACGCATCGCTGGTTTATTTATAGAAATAGTTCTACGTTATTATTTTTTGTTGTGTACATGTCGCAGCTCAAAGATACAGTACTTATTGGTAAATTGTTTGTAAATGCAATAAACATAGGTGTTGATGCTGATGAATGTTTTGTTAGGGAAGAAAAAATGCACTGTAGCCTCAACGTAAGTTTTACGGGTTATGTTATTTTTCATATTAACAGCTTCAACACTAAATAGATGCTGACTTTCTATAACTATTCATTTTCACTCATTATAACATTGTTCAGTTCACTGTTCTATTATGGTCAAATTACTGACACCCTATAAAATGAGGCGGGGTTAGAGTGTGTTTATGGTAGCTGAAGTGCTACAGTTTGCTACCGCATTTTGACATTCTCAGCTCTTAATTATTGTGGGCGTGGCTAAAATGTACACATGCTATGTTGAATACGCTTGGAAATTACAATTATTTATTCATCATTCATTTTCACAACCGCTTACTCCTATTAGTGCCACAGGGAGGCTGGAGCCTTGTTCAATCGACTCTGGGTGAAAGAGGGGTACACCATGCACAACATATTAGTCCTTCACAGGACCAATATGCATAGAACCATCCATACTCACATTCACACCTAGAAGCAATTTGGAACAGCCAGTTAGCCTAATGTGCATGGCTTTGGACTGTGGGAGGAAACCAGAGTACCCAGAGGAAACCTATGCAATCATGGGGAGAACATGCAAACTCCACAAAGAAACACCCTCGCTGAGCCTGGGACTCAAACCCAGGACCTTCTTGCTGTGAGGCAGACGTGCTCACCACTACACCACCGTACCGCCCACAGCGGATTAGATCTCATTGATTTTACTGAGTATGAAGAAAATCAGTGACGTTTTTCAGTTCAGTGCCACCTACATAAAATATTAACACTAGACTTTACTAAAAGATGAGTGAGTGTTTGAGTGAGTAAGTGAGTGAGTAAATGAGCGAGTGAATGATTGAATGAATGAATGAATGAGTGAGTTAATAAGTGAGTCAATGGGTTACTGAATGGGTGCGTGAATGAGTGAGTGAGTGTATGAATTAGTGAGGGAGTGAGAGAGAGAGAGTGAATGAGAATGAATGAATGAGTGAGAGAATGAATGAGTGAATGAGTGAGTGAATGGGTTACTGAGTGAGTACATGAATGAGTGAGTGAGTGAGCGAGTGATTAAGGGAGTGTATGAATGAGTGAGTGAATGAATGAGTGAGTGAGTGAATGGGTTACTGAGTGAGTGCATGAATGAGTGAGTGTATGAATGAGTGAGTAAATGAGGGAGAGAGTGTATGAATGAATGAGTGAATGAGCGAGTGAATGAGTGAGTGAACGTATGAATGAGTGAGTGATTGAGTGAATGAATGAGTGAGTGAATGAGTGAATGATTGAGTGAGGAGGGGAGGGAATGAGTAAGTGTATGAATGAGTGATTGAGTGTATGTATGAGTGAGTGTTTGAGTGAGTGAGGGAGGGAATGAATGAGTGTATGAACGAGTGAGTGTATGTATGAGTGAGTGAGTGAGTGAGTGAGGGAGGAAATGAATGAGTGTATGAATGAGTGAGTGTGTGTATGAGTGAGTGATTGAGTGAGGGAGCGAATGAATGAGTGTATGTATTGAGTGAGTGTTTGAGTGAGTGAGGGAGGGAATGAACGAGTGTATGAATGAGTAAGTGTATGTATGAGTGAGTGTTTGAGTGAGTGAGGGAGGAAATGAATGAGTATATGAATAAATGAGTGTATGTATGTGTGTATGAATGAGTGAGTGAATGAGTGCATGAGTGAGTGAGTGTATGAATGAGTGAGTGAGTGAGTAAGTGAGTGTATGAATGAGTGAGTGAGTGAATAAGTGAGTGTATGCATGAGTGAGTGAGTGAGTAAGTGAGTGTATGCATGAGTGAGTGAGTAAGTGAATGAATGAGTGAGTGAGTGATTAAGTGAGGAAGTAAATGAGTGAGTGTATGAATGAGTGAGTGAGTGTATCAATGACTGAGTGATTGAGTGAGTGAAGGAGGGATGAGTGAGTGTATGAATGAGTGAGTGAATATATGAATGAGTGGGTGAATGAGTGAGAACATAAGTGAGTGAGTGAATGAATGAGTGATTGTGTGAGTGAGGGAGGGAATGAGGGAGGGAATGAGTGAGTTTGTGAATGAGTGAGTGAGTGTATGAATTAGTGAGTGAGTGACTGAGTGAATGAATGAGTGAGTGAATAAGTGAGTAAGTTAATGAATAAGTGAGTGAGTCAATAAATGAGTGAGTGAATGAGTCAGTGAGCAAATGAGTGAGTAAGTGTATGAATGAGTGAGTGATTGTGTGAGTGAGGGAGTGAATGGGTGAGTGATTGAATGAGTGAGTGACTGAGTGAGTAAGTGAATGAATGAGTGAATGAATGAGTCAGTGAGTGAGTGTATGAATGAGTGAGGGAGTGAATGAGTGAGTGAGTGTATGAATGAGTGAGTGATTGAGTGAGGGAAGGAATGAGTGAGTGAGTGACTGAGTGAGTGAATGAGTGAATGAATGAGTGAGTAAATGAGTCAGTGAGTGTATGAGTGAGTGAGTGAATGAATGAGTGAGTAAATGAATAAGTGAGTGAATGAGTCAGTGAGTGTATGAATGAGTGAGTGAGTGAATGAGTCAGTGACTGAGTGAGTGAGTGTATGAGTGAGTGAGGGAATGAATGATTGAGTGAGTGAGTGAATGAGTGAGTGATTGTGTGAGTGACTGAGTGAATGAATGAGTGAGTAAGTCAATGAATGAGTGAGTGAGTCAATAAATGAGTGAGTGAATGAGTCAGGGAGTGAGTGTATGAATGAGTGAGTGATTGAGTGAATGAGTGAGTGAGTGTATGAATGAGTGAGTGATTGAGTGAATGAGTGAGTGAGTGTATGAATGAGTGAGTGATTGAGGGAGAGAATGAGTGAGTGAGTGTATGAATGAGTGATTGAGTGAGTGAGGGAGGAAATGAGTGAGTGAGTGACTGAGTGAGTGAGTCAATGAATGAGTGAGTGAATGAGTCAGTGAGTGTATGGATGAGTGAGTGAATGAGTCAGTGACT
>JAQMYF010000014.1:1371718-1382494 GCA_030014195.1 Neosilurus mollespiculum | reverse complement strand
CCCCCCCCCCCCCCCCCCCCCCCCCCCCCCCCCCCCCCCCCCCCCCCCCCCCCCCCCCCCCCCCCCCCCCCCGGCGGGTGCCGGTTGAGTGACAAAAGAGAGGCAGACGGTCTCGCAGCACAAGAGCGAGCGGAAACCAGAGAGAAGCGGAGCGCGAGAGCCGATCGGGGAACGACAGAACCGCAGCGCCTCCTACCGACCGCTGCAACACGCACCCGGACCGCAACACGCGTCTGCCTCGCGCACACACACACACACACACACACTGTTCGTCTTTCTCTGTATATCTGTCACACGCGCGAGCACAGCCGGGTCTGCGTGTTGCGATAACACGACACAGAGGACACACACACACACACACACTATCCAAGTACATGAATTTGGGGTAAAATAGTAAAAGCCCTGTGGCACAAACAGTGCTTCAGAATAATTTTAGAAAAGGTGAACGTTTATTTTTGGTTTCCGAATCATCAGTTGACCGATTAGACTTAAATTCTTTTTAAATATTTTTAAAGCCTTTTTTTTAATTCTATAGTTAATAAAACAAAAATATCTAATATAGTTTGTTACGTTACTAAGACGTGAACTCGTCAGCCGACGACGGACAACCTCGGTGCTACAAGGTACTGGCACTGGAGACTCCTTACCAAATCCTGCAGTGATGTTATTAAATGTTTTTTAAATCACAAAATAAATTATTTCTAAATCTGTTGTGGTGCATCCACCGTGTACATTCCTGTCATCACATTCTGACCAATCAAAACTGTGACAGTGCTGTGGCATACACCCAAGCCTACTGGCTCATCAGAGACCTTATTCCTAGTTTCTGTAGCGTGAAGCAACTAGGGGTTCAACTCCTCCTGGATGGGATGCTAGTCCATCACTGGTTACCTTCCCAGTCATTTTTACTGGTACCCATTTCTACTGCTGGGTGGACAGGGGCACACATGTGGTTAAGGCACACCAGGGGTCTTAGCACGGTGGGGGTCTAATGGGGATGTATAGACCTATTATTAAATGTAGCATCTGCTACACTGGAATGCTGCTGTCTGGTTAGTTCAATATCTCAAGATAATAGACACTATCCACCTCCCAACCTCGGGATAATGCTTGAATAAAAACAGCAGATAAAAACTCATGGTTTGTGAATAATTGTTATATATAGCTCACCTTAAAACAAACCAAAACTCAAAACTCAAAACAAAAACAGTAATTCAGAGCAGATGGAATTAAACAGCGATAAGGTTTTTATATACAGGTGGAGAGAACACAGAGTGGTTGAGCGGAGGATAAACGAGAAGGAATCTCAGCGTGGAGCTCGAGCAGCTGATCGAACCTTCCTCATCTCCGGGATCAATAAGCATCTCTCTGTTGCTTCCCTTTCTCTCCCTTCCTCCCTCCATCTCCTCTTCACTGTGTCAATATTCACCATCATGCTTTAGTCTCAGCACTGAATAAGGACGAAAACACTGTGTCATGCTGTGATGGGTATATAATCAACAACAGGATGATGTGATCAGGCAGGTTCCCAAAATTGATTATTTTCCTACAGCAGGGTTTTATTCCTCTCATACTTCAGCAATGGGTCAGAAGAAAGAACCATCATGCATTTTATCTGTTTATAGATATAGAATATCTGCAAATCAACCTACTACTTCTTACAAGCACAAACACATTTGAGTATCATAAAAATGTAATTTTTTTTCCAAATAAAAATCATCTACATGTAAATGAAATATTTAAAATAATCAAATATGTTTTTACTTAGACACTCTATTAATATTATTGTTATTATTATTATCATCATCATCATTATTATTATTATCATCATTATTATTACTATTATTATTATCATTATCATTATTATCATTATTATTATTATTATTATTATTATTATTATTATATGAACCTGAGTCTTAATCTCAGGTTCAAGTGAAGGGTTCAACTCTGCTCTCAGTCAGTATTTATAAAATGGGGTCAGAAAAGTGTTGCAGGAGTCCGAGTCAGGAGAAAAAGAAAAACGCACGTCTCAGCATTCCTGCTGCGGAGATGGTCAAGACTCCACAGGACGAAGATGGACAGTGTTTGGTGTAAAAGTGCCATTTCAGTGATATTACAGATGTGCAATGCAGCTAAAAGGAAAAAGTCTGGTCAAAGGCGCTGTGTTTATCTCCAGCTCTGTCTCCCCTGGTTTCTTTTCATCAACCTGATCTCATTAAACATCACCATCGCTAGCGGTGCGACAAGTCTAGAGAATAAGACTCATAAATTTCCATCAGAATGTCGGAATATATTGAATGTACACAAAATATAGCTACAAGAAGCGATTAAGGGGGCCAAGCAGTATTTATCTCCACACTGTACTGATAGATGAAGACCAGAAGGCACTGGGACATTTTTCTAATGAGATGTACTCTAATTTACTGAGCTTTTTTTAGGATGTCGTTTGTTAGAAATAAATTAAAACATAAAAAATAATAACATATTACAAAAAAATATGTTACATGTTTGGCATCAATACATTAAAGCATTGCCAAGAGATGACATCACTTCCTGTTTGGAGACTTCAAATATCATCTACATCTTCTTCCGCATAACCCAGTGTCGGGTCGCAGGGGCAGCAGTCCAAGCAATGAGGTCCAGATGTCTCTCTTTACAGCCACTTCTTAAGCTCTTCCGCAGGGACACTGAGGCGTTCCCAGACCAGTCAAATTTGCTTAGTCAAAATCAAAAGAAAATTTAACAGTGATCTCTTTGAACCAGTGACACTGGTTAACCAATGATTAAACAGTAAATAGTCACCTGGGTGTCAAGGCATGCCATCAAATGGACAAACTGTCACTTATGTCAAAAAACGTTTGTTGAATTTTTCGATTCTACTTCCCAGATTTGTTGATAACTGGAGGAAACTTCTACAAGACTTAAAAAAAAATTCAGTCCACACAGTTAGTCAGGTGTTGGCATGGCAACAGGTGACACTTTAGAACATATTGTACAGAAGATATTTGTTCATATTGTGTCCGGTACTAAATATAGGAACAGTGCTTTACCATAACAACGTGACTGGAAGTGTAATATTACTCCCAGATGTCTGGCTTTGACCCATTGGTGGCGCTAGAGAGCAAGAGAGAATTTCACCAAAACTGCAGTGTAGGTTGTGAGATTGTTGGGCATCTTTAACCTCCCATACACATGAAGATATATAAAAGAAGAACAAATCACAGAACAGTGCCCACCTTCACTGCTTGGCCCCCTAATTACACAGATCCTAAAAACGAATCTTTTATTTCATGAACAAATTTTATAAATGTAACCAATGTTTTGTCGTTCTCTCTCCCACTCTGTCTGCCTCTGACATTCTCTTTTCCTGTTCCTCCCTCCATTCCTGTTTCTTCTGCCTGTAGAGATGTCGTGCTGTGTACAGACAGACACATCAACAACTCGCACAACACTCTGTGTGTGTGTGTGTGTGTGTGTGTGTGTGGCCAGAAATTCTGATTACACCGTTAAATCCTTTCTATACAGATTAATATATAATGTGTGCGATTCAGTATGCTTTAAAAAAGAGCTTTAAAGAGACAGTCATTTACAGAGAATCTTAAGCAGTTCTCAGGTGTGCCATCTGCCGCACACACACACACACACACACACACACACACACACACACACACACACACACACACACTGCATGCTTACACATGCACATCTTGGTTGTCCAAGTATTCTTAGCCAGGTTTGACTTTGGGGACATTTTTCAGGATTAGTGTTAGTGTTGGGATTAGTGTTAGTTTTAGGGTTAGCATGAGGGTTAGTGTTAGGGTTGGTATTCGTGTTGGGATTAGTGTTAGTGTTAGTGTTAGTGTCGGGGTTAGTTTTAGGATTAGTGTTAGTGTTGAGGTGAGTGTTAGTGTTGTGTTAGTGTTGAGGTTAGTGTTAGTGTTGAGGTTAGTGTTAGTGTTGAGGTGAGTGTCAGTGTTGGGGTTAGTGTTAGTGTTGAGGTTAGTGTTAGGATTAATGTTAATGTTGAGGTTAGTGTTAGGATTAGTGTAAGTGTTGAGGTTAGTGTTAGTGTTGAGGTTAGTGTTAGGATTGGGGTTAATGTTAGTGTTGAGGTTAGTGTTAGTGTTGGGGTTAGTGTTAGTGTTGAGGTGAGTGTTAGTGTTAAGGTGAGTGTTAGTGTTGAGGTGAGTGTTAGTGTTGAGGTTAGTGTTAGTGTTGAGGTGAGTGTTAGTGTTGGGGTTAGGGTTTAGGGTTAGGGTTGAGGTTAATGTTAGTGTTAGGGTTAGTATTAGTGTTGGTGTTAGTGTTAATGTTGGTGTTGGGGTTAGTGTTAGTGTTGGAGTTAGTGTTAGGGTTGGGGTTAATGTTAGTGTTGAGGTTAGTGTTAGTGTTGAGGTTAGTGTTAGTGTTGAGGTGAGTGTCAGTGTTGAGGTGAGTGTTAGTGTTGAGGTGAGTGTTAGTGTTAAGGTGAGTGTTAGTGTTGAGATGAGTGTTAGTGTTGAGGTTAGTGTTAGTGTTGAGGTGAGTGTTAGTGTTAGGGTTAGGGTTTAGGGTTAGGGTTGAGGTTAATGTTAGTGTTAGGGTTAGTATTAGTGTTGGTGTTAATGTTGGTGTTGGGGTTAGTGTTAGTGTTGGAGTTAGTGTTAGGGTTGGGGTTAATGTTAGTGTGTCGGAAGCATAGTAAGATAAATGCGTGTGTGTACGCGCGCCTCATTGCTCGTTCATCACAGTTGGTGAGCGCACTGTTTCGGGCTGTTTGAGACGTGCAAGTTCTCAGGATGGTTCTGAATGTTTAACGAGCTTGTGATCAGTGTGTGTGTGTGTGTGTGTGTGTGTGTGTGTGTGTGTGTGTGTGTTCGTCAGTGCTGCAGGCGTTCCGGCTTCGCTCTCGCTCCGGCGTGTCTGCGTGTTTCCTGTGGAACGGGAGAGAAAAAAAACCACCCGGCTGCACGTGGGGATGATTAGAACAAGGAGCATAATTAAATCAGACACCAGGCTGTGTGTGTGTGTGTGTGTGTGTGTGAGAGAGAGAGAGAGAGAGAGAGAGAGAGAGAGAGGCGCTGTCAGCATATCTGTCTGGACCAGATTTTTTCTTCGATGCAACCACGAGCTTTCAGCGCGTGCATAAAAATTAAAGGCGGGGGGAGCGTGTGTGTGTGTGTGTGTGTGTGTGTGTCAGTGTCCCACACGACATCCTCCTTGGACCAACTACTTGGCCAGGCTCCCAATCTCTCCCTCTCTCTCCTACTCTCTCTCTTTCCTACTCTCTGTCTCTCTCTCTCTCTCTCTCTCTCTGAGTAGTGCCAGGTGGGGGTGGGGTGTAATGTCATCGGGCTGCACGAGCCCACAGCGGGATTCCGAACTGATGCAATCTCTCCGTTCACATCACCGAACAATCCAGATTTTCTTCCAAAACAGGCTGATTTCAGACTGTTGTTATGGTGGGAGGGGCCAGAAAGAATCGAACCAACCCCTCACACACACACACACATGCCCTTTTTGTTATTATCCTTATGAGGACCTTCCACTCTCATAATTAATAATGCAAGCATTTCATGCTATGCTAAACGTAAAGCTCAGTAACTAAAACAACCTGCATATCTGTCCATCCATCAATCAATCAATTTATTTATTTATTCATAGATTGCTTTATTTACTGGTTGTAGGGGAATGTCTTCACATGGTCAAAACTAATGCACATTCTTATCCTTCTGTCCCCACAAATATAAACACACACACACACACGCGCGAACTGTGCATAGCTAGGGGTTTCTCAGCAAGCATGTCTCACTCAATACTAATTAGAAACAGCACATGGGGAATACACACACACACACACAGAACAGAGAGAGCGAGAGAGAAAGAGAAGCCTCGTTAGAAGTTCACAATTCTTTAAACGGTGAAAGCGTACAGTGTTCATCTCTGCACCTCAATCAGAAAAATACTTCAAATGTTTACGAATGACTTTCATTTAAAAAGAACGCCGGAGTGATGTCATTGTTGCCGGAGTAATAAGTGAGTAAATTAATTGCACGTGGCTGCGTCTGGTCAAATTGTGTTATGTCATCACTTCAGTCTCTCCAGGAAGGGCTCCATGTTTTCATCTCCCACCGAGAATCAACATTTAAAACGCCAAACAATCCAACGAGACGGCCGTCGACGGGCAGTGGTGGCTCAGTGGTTAAGGCTCTGAGTTACTGATCCGAAAGTTAGGGGTTTAAGTCCCACTACCACCAAGCTGCTATATATCTATCTATCTATCAATCCATCCATCCGTCTACCTATCTATCTATCTATCTATCTATCTATCTATCTATCTATCTATCCATCTATCTATATATCTATCTATCCATCCGTCTATCTATCCATCCGTCTATCTATCCATCCGTCTATCTATCTATCTGTGTATCCATCTGTCAATCTATCTTATCTATACATCCATCCATACATCTATAAATCTATAGTGCTAAACACTATGCCCCCATAACACTTAGGATCAAAAAACTTAAAGTGTTCAATGTTTGTGAAAGTCTCTGTCATGTGACAAAAATTCGCAGAATATGATTATTTTTTTAAATTCACATTTTTGCACTAATCAGGTTAATGAAGTGTGTGTGTGTAACAGATGAAATCAGGATTACAGTGCTGCACACGTCCTCGTAAGAGACACATCTAGGAAACGAATCCTGTCTGAATATAGTAAGACAGACAACTCAAATTTCATGCCACTGTCCTCTCAGATCTCACACCTCAAAAAGGTGTGTGTGTGTGTGTGTGTGTGTGTGTGTGTTAGGAACGGTGAAGTGTATAAGTGAACCTCTGCATCTCCGTCTGACTTCTGGACTGAAATAGAAAGTGATTCAGTGATTCACATCTTTTATTAAAATCAAAAATAAACAAAAAACTATGACATCATTAATAAATCAGAAAGGAGGTGAAGGTGGAGTGTGTGTGTGTGTAAAGCTGAAGTCTCACATAGCTGGTTAATATGCGAGTACTGCATCTGGGTCTACCGTAATCATTCTGGTGGATTTTGAAAGAGGTCTGACGCAAAGATATGGGTGGAGGAAATATGTACTTGCTTGAGAAATGTAAGCATCTGCACTGCATATGTCACAGCCATCATGTCTACCAGCAGTAACTGCGAAGCATATGTGGCAGTCGCTGTTCCATGTGCACTATTACCTCCATGGAAATCTATGGTAACATCTATGGTAGGTTATGTTCACCTCACAGTCACAATAGTTTAACTGATTTGGCACTTGACCCATTATGCTTTTCAAAATGACCACACTTTCCCTTGAAGCGGAGCCACGCCCTCTCAGTTCTCGAGGTAGCTCCCCAGCTCTGACGTATTCCAACAGAGATCCCGGAACACTTATGGCGTGAAGTTGGTTGGCTCCTGAAAGGCAAGAATTATCTATCGTGAAGGCGTTCCGGCTCTGTGAGACTGAGGAGATACTGTGAGTGAGAGAGCCGATGTAAAAAGAAAAATCTGCGTTTTATCAACAAACTGAATAAATGACATGAATATGCAAATAAATAATTGATGAATGAATAAATAAATAAATAAATAAATAAATAAGAAATTATACAGAAAGATTTTCAGAGGAGTTTTATTTCACATGAAACGGGTGAGGGGAAAAACATTATGAGGATGATGAATTATAGATACGACGGGATCTGAGGACTACACACTCACAAAAGTTCAGGCTGATGGTGTGTGTGTGTGTGTGTGTGTGTGTGTGTGTGTGTGTGTGTGTAAAAATGCTAACACATAATGCTAACTTTACCTACATTACACATACATTACAGTGTCTCATTAGCATCTGGCCTTGACGTTAGTCTGTTATCCTGCTAATCACAGTGCACCACAACTACTGGGCACAGTCATGAGGTGTGTGTGTGTGTGTGTGTGTGTGTGTGTGTTGGATAGATAAATGAGCCTGTATGATGATGATGATGATGATATCTTGACATTGTGAAAACGAGATTAAAACATCTTAGCTTGCTAATTCTCACTCAGCACATATATTAAGCACGTCAGTGTACTTTGTTATTTTTATCGGGGGATGTAATAAATCGAATTTATTTCAATGTAACATGTACATTTGGACTCTTTTTGATTACCATATCTGGAAATGTGCTGGATTGTGGTTAACGCTCCATGTAGCTAGGAACTAGCCTGTAGCGGTTTCTTGTACGTTGCCAGGTGGAAGATAAACATGCTAATGGCACAAAATGTTCCCATGAAGGTTCCACTTCAGTAACAAGGAAGAGTACAGTGTGGCACCTTTATTTTTTATTTTTTTTTATTTTGAGAGGGAAAGTACAGGTGCAGGCATGCCACTCTACACAAACAATAACACACACACACACACACACACTATCTCTGTTTTTATCTGACGTCTGGTGAAAGCACCATCTCGTACCCTCGTCCGTCATCGCCACCCCTCATGCTGATAAAACCACAACAAACAGCAGGGCTGAGGTCAGCGACATCATCTGACACTTCCAAAACAGATCAGTAACAACATCTACATCAGCACAGAGAACCCCAAACAGTTCTCTTCCTGTGGTGTCTAGTTTCCATTTGGTGAAATTTTGACAGCAGAAATTATGACTAAAACAAAGAAGAAGGCAGGCCATGGTGTCTCCTCTCTGGGAAAATAAACAATCCTGAACATCAAGTTCGTATAATGTCTTGAGGAGAGTAAACACTTCAGGAACTAACTTCAGCAAGAATGGGTTCCATTTTCATTCAAGTGAACCTTGTACATCCAGCCAATAGGAAACAAGAGGGTGGGGCTAAAGAAAAAAAGCAGGAGGGTAAAATGTGCTGAGCACAGAGTTCACCAAAATGTCTGGAGGAACTTAAGGGTTCTGAAACTGTCCCTATTCCCCACAGTTCCTTTCTCATTCAGCTAAGCACTGAGTTTGAGAATATGTGGAGTCTGAGCCACCAGAAAACAAGAGGGGTGGCGTCAACTTTCAAAAAACAAAAATAAAACGAGAGTCAGGACGACCATCAAAGTTCCAGAAATAAAAAGTTCAGGAGAATGGTTCAGGTTTTTTTTTTTTTACATTTAACCAATCAGTGTTAATTATTCGGTTTTATTTGTATAGCACTTTTTACAATTGACATTGTCACAAAGCAGCTTTAAATAGTAAAAGTAATTTAAGGAGGAATTTAAACATTTTCCTATAACCCCCTACACAACCCCCTACACATCCCTAATGAGCAAGCCCGTGGCGACAATGGCAAGGAAAAACTCCCTCAGTTGACACAAGGAAGAAACATTCCATGGGAAATTAGTACAGCAAGCCCCACCTTCATACTTCCTGTTACTCAAAACTTTCCTCGAGAAACTCTTCTGTGGTGGTTGTTCTTGTTCACTGCTACAGAAGATCTATACAAACCTTCACATTACAGAGGAACCACTGGAGGAACCAGAGGAGAACCAACACACCTTCATACCTCCTCACACACACACACACACACACACACACACACTTTTTAAATAACTATTAGTATTATTATTGTAGTTGTTGTTATTATTACTAGTATTATTCTTATTCTTATTGTTGTGATTATTATTATTATCACCATCTTCTTCCGCTTGATTCAGGGTTGGGTCACGGTTGGGTCACAGTGGGGGTTGTTAGCAGTGAGGTCCAGATGTCCTTCTTCCCAGCCACTTCCTCCAGCTCTTCCCAGGGGGGTACACTGAGAGTTTCCTAGACCAGCCAAGATACATAGTCCCTCCAGCATGTTCTTGGTCAAGTGGTTCTACTCCCAGCTCCTCCCAGATGGCTGAGCTTCTCACCCTATCTCTGAGGGAGAGCCCCGCCACGCTGCAAAAGAAGCGTATTTCAGCCACTTGTATCTGCGATCCTGTTCTTTCGCTCTTCAGCACGACGGACCAGTACAAGCTCCGCTTTACAACAGAGGCTGCTCTGATCCCCCTGTTGATCTCCTGTTCCAACCTTTCCTCACTTGTGAACAAGACCCAGAAATACTTTAACTCTTCACTTGGAGCAGGCCCTCAATCCAGACCTAGAGGGTGCATTCCACCCTTTTCCAGCTGACAACCATGGCCTCAAACTGCTTCGCACTCAGCAGGGAATTGCTCCAATGAGAGCTGGAGGTCCCAGCTTGAAGAAGCCAAAAGGACAACTTCATCTGCAAAAAGCAGAGACGAGATCCTATGGCCACCAAACCAGAACCCCTCAATGCCTTGGCTGCGCCTAGAAATTCTGTCCATAAAAATTATTAACAGAACTGGTGACAAAGGACAGCCTTGGGGAACTCCATCCCCCACTATAAAGGAATTCGACCTGTTGTTGCCAATGCAGACCAAGCTCTTACTCTGTTGGTACAGAGACCTAATGGCCCGTAGCAACAGGTCCGGTACACTGTTTTCCTGGAACACGACCCCACAAGATAGCCCGAGGGATACGGTCAAAAGCCTTCTCTAAATCTACAAAGCACATGTGGACAGATTAGGCCAACTCCCATGCCCCCTCTAGGATCCTGTAGAGCGTTAGAGCTGGTCAAGAGTGCTGCGGCCAGGACAAAAACCACATTGTTCCTCCTGAATCTGAGGTTCGACTATCAATCAGGTCCTCTCTCTGCATAGAAGTTCCCGGGTAGACTGTGGAGAGTGATTCCACAATAGTTGGAACACACCCTCCGGTCCCCTTTTTTTAATAAAAGGGAACTACCACCCTGGTGCCCCTGATGACCACGCAATGTTGCAGAGAGGTGTCAACCTA
>JAQMYF010000014.1:1352596-1365228 GCA_030014195.1 Neosilurus mollespiculum | reverse complement strand
TAAAAATATCATACACACATCATACAAATATCATAGACACATCATACAAATATCATAGACACATCATAGAAATATCACACACACACGCACACACACACACACACACACACACACAGTAGAGATTATGGGGAGTTTAACAAAGCATTACGTTAATCAAAAAATTAACCACATAATTACCGTGACCTTCCCTTTTTTAAATTTCCTCACCACGACATGCTGTTTAGCATGATGTGCTATCATTTCGGAATGTTAAAGCTTTGTGCTAGTTCACTAAAATTAGCATTATCACGGCATAAGCTGCCAAGTAGCTAAACACTTTTAACTTTTGTGAGGATAACATGATTAAGCTTGTGATTGGATGACAGCTGAATCTGATGACAGTTGAATTTGATGACAGTTGAGAAGTTGGATTTAAGCTCTGCCCAAATTAAGCTAGTGGTGTGACCTCTTTCTACACACATTAAGACATTTATTTAAATGTTTAAATATGATGACTTACATTTCATGTTTTTTTTTATGACAGAACAAAACTAAGTCTCTGACTGACAGCCTCATACGTCTTTTAGCACAGACAACACTGATGGCTTCTGGGAAGAAAACACATCACTCTCTCTCTCTCTCTCTCTCTCTCTCTCTCTCTCTCTCTCACACACACACACACACACACACACACACACACACACACACACAGTCTGTACTTCATTGTGCCCCATGACTCATTGTCATGGATTTAGAAAGGTGAGTCAGAGATTAAGTTCATTTAAGGATTAGCGTACAGCGTGGAGGGGGGGAATTAGCCGTTAGCGTACGTCAACAGCTCAAACTCTCAATCCATCTCTCTCTCTTTCTCTCTCTCTCTCTCTCTCTGTCTCCCCTTTCCACACATGCTATTCTACATTAAAATGTTCCATCAGATATATACCGAACATGTGTGTTAGCAGTGCATCAGAACTGTTTAAACCTAGCCTACAGTTACACATAGATAACTAGTAACAAAAAATAAAACCTGATCTGTCAAAGTATCGACTTATTTTCTAGTTTTGCACAGTACAGTAAAAAGGTGTTTTTTATGGCCATTTATGGAAATGTGGGCATGTCATTTAGTCACTTTATTGAAACAATAACATGTCTGAATGCAAACAATTTTAAATATTGACATATTTTGTGTGTTTTAGCTAGCTATGTTCTCCAGCTAACAAATGAGTGGTAATGAGAGCGCGAGAGAGAGAGAGAGAGAGAGAGAGAGAGAGAGAGAGATGGAGTAAGCAGAACAGGAAATGAAAGATTAGACAGCGAGATCGATCTAATGAACAGCGTGACCGGAGAGAGGAAGCTCCAAAAATGCATACACACATAAATTAACTTAGCACACACCAAGCAAATCCACTCATATCTCTCTCTCTCTCTCTCTCTCTCACACACACACACACACACACACACACACACAGTCTATTACACACCTCTGTTAATTATGCCCCTCACTCTCATATGCCTTGACCTCTGATTTTACTACATTCTCTACATTCAGATTCTGTGTTTTCTGCGGAACATTCCATGTCAACATTCCACTTTACTGTTCTTCATCTTTTGAAATGTCACTTCAGGTGTAGTGTGTTTAAAAAAGTACAAACACGTAGATTTTACTTTGATACAAAGGAGAAGAATACACACACTGTTAAAGTGGTTGTGACACTGAACGATTTTGCCACGCAACTGCGAAGCACCAAGCACAGAGATAACAATTTTTGCTAGCAACAAAACCACACACACACACACACACACACACACAAAGTGATGGTGGAAACCCAACAAAAAATGGTTAGGAATATTAACCTTTCACTCAGTCATCTTGTTAGATCATTATCAAGGAAAACATTTATGCAAAATAAAAACAGCTAGCATGTAGCTAAAATATTTTACAGGACAATATGTACAGTAACTAGGAACAGTGAGAATGGAAATTAACTTATTAATTAATTAATTTAACATTTTATTAAATTACTCCTTTATTAATTAATGTTTTAATAAAGTAAGAAAAAAATCTATATGAATAAAATGACTAAATGACTTTTGCGGAGCGGCAAGCTAGCTAGCATGTTTTTAAAAAAATTAACACAGTGCCAGTGTTAACATGCTAACAATGTAACATGCTAACAATGTTAGGACTATTATTATTCATCTCAGATTAAATTGAAATTATTTTTAAATTAATGTTCTAATCTTCTTTACTCTTGACTAAGCATAAGCTAGCTAGCATATAGCTAAGTTTTTAGGGCATCCTAAGACCGAGTGACAGTGGACTCATAATAAACATGTCAATATTTACCTCAGATTTGCTGTTACATTATTATTTAATATTTAAAAAACCTTGTATGGGTAATTTAGTTCCTTACACGGTTAGCATGGGTTGCTAACTCTAAGCCTTTGCTAGCCACCATGTTTAAAAGATGATTCCAGGTATTTTTCAGTATGAACGTTTGGGTCAGCAGTCGATGCTACATGTAATAAATAAAACTTTTAACTTTCTTTAGAATTTAGTTAAGTTGTTGACAGTCTTGATATGTTTAGCATGTTTACATTGTTAGCGCTTATGTGTTAACTAGCATGTGCTGAACATCCGTGTCTCTCTGCGACTGCCTAGTGACAGGTTTCTCACAAATTATACCACTTGAATCAAGTGTATAAACACTTCAACTATGTTGTGCGGTTTGTGTGGGACTTGAACGCACTTTTACACACTTTGGACACCTTCTGTCACCCCTCCCCCTACCTCAGGCTCTCACACACACTTTTGCTCTTGTGTTTCGCCAGGAATTAAATTTTCACCGACACTCCAGCACCTCCCTCGAGAGCCAATCAGTCGCCTGATTAATGGTTCAGGAGGGAAAGTGGGTGTGTCTTCGAGCTGTCTCAGTGACAAGTGTGTATTTAACCAATCGATAATCGCGCAGAGGGGGAAGAACCTTCAGTCGTGCGTTGAGCAATTAGATATATGTCAGTTAACAGGTAACCACGAGCAGAGGTCAAGGGTAATGTGTGTTTTTATCTCTGCAATTCATCACCTTCACAACCTGAGACGGCCCCAGAGGATGGACACACACACACACATACACACACACACTAAACAAAGTATTCTGATTCTGATTCTACAATCATGCTGTTATTATAAAATGATCAGATTATTGGAGTGGTAGCAAGTTTAGAGCTACAGGAAGGCATATAATCACTCTTTATGGACATGATGAGCTGAAAATCATCTCACACAGAAAGAGTTAAACGTAGTGTTAATTAACCCCGAGGTTCCAGAGCAACTCCGAATTAAACACATCTTGGCTGACTGACCGCATCTGGGGTAAAACTCTGTAAAATGGATTACTTTCCCTTACACACACACACACACACACACACACACACAGAGGTAGTCTGAAGTCTCCCTCTCTTTCTGCGAGCTCTTGACCTGTCGAGACTTGCGCTCACTCTGAGCTGAGGCATTAATCAAAATTTAATTGGGCTGAAAATGAGCCATGATCTCGCTGTGCACGACTGACTGCTGATTGGCTAACGACCAGCGGCCTGGCGCCCTTAAGCAGCGGTCACACACCGGACGAGAGTAACAGCCGCCTGCCGAACAAGCAAGTTTTCTTGACTGGAAGACGACACGGGGGGTGAAAAATGTTGAACCTCTTGACTTCCACGTCCTCTGATTCATCAACATGAACATTTACACCAGAGTCACACCGGACTGCATCATTTACCGCGCGGATGAACATAATCAGGCGATTATCGCTGGTGTGACACGTTTCTGTAAGGAAACTGCAATCTAGCATGTTGTTTATCATCTCTCTCTCTCTCTCTCTCTCTCTCATACAAACACACACACACATACATACACACACAGAGTATGAGAACAGAAGGATTTGTGCAAATCCTCAGCACCATGTACCGTGCAGCAGATAAAATTTCAAAGCACGCACACACAAGCTCGCTCTTTCTCTCTTTCTCTCTCTCTCTCTGTCATCACTCCCCCCATTTTCTCTCTCTCTCTCTCTCTCTCTCTCTCGCTCTCACACACACACACACACACACACACACACACACAACCTTCCTCTTGGTCTCCGGGCAGCCAGCAATTACAGCTCCCTCGCGCCTCCCTCTCCGGTTCCCCGCTCGCCTCTTCTTTTCATCACGCTCTTTCCCTCATTACCCTTTCCGCTCGGCCTCCTCTCCCTCCCTCTCTTTCTCTCGCTAGCTCTCTCATTCTCATTTCCTCTCTCTATCTCTCTCACTAACTCTCTTTCTCACTAACTCTCTCTCTCTCTCTCTCTCTCTCTCTGTCACTAGCTCTCCCATTCTCACTCACTCTCACTCTTTCTCTCTCTCTCTCTCTCTCTCTCTCTCTCTCTTTCTCTCTCTCTCTCTCTCACACACTCTCTCATGTAAACCATTCACATCAGCCACACACAATTATTTTACATGCCTCAAAAAATTACAGGAAAAAGCATAAAGACAGAGAGAGCTAGAGACAGGACAGAACAGGAAAGGGAGAGCACTAGAGACAGGACAAGAGAGAGAGAGAGAGAGAGAGAGAGAGAGCACTAGAGACAGGACTAGAGAGAGAGAAAGAGATAGAGAGAGAAAGAGAGAGAGAGAATGAAACCGAAAGGGTGAGATAGAACAAAAGAGACAGAGATACCTGGACAGAATAAGAGCAATGCGCGAGAGAGAAGGAAACAGAGAGAGAGAGAGAGAGAGAGAGAGAGAGAGAGAGAGAGAGAATGACACAGAGAGAATAAAACAGAGCGATAGAGAGAAAGAGAGAGAAAGAATAAAACAGAGGGTGAGAGACAGAAAGAGAGGAGAGAGAATGAAACAGAGTGAGAGAGAGAGAGAGAGGAAGGAAGGAAATAATCAGACTATTAGATTAGTGTAACACAGACCTCCCGATGAGGCCTTTGAACGCTCGATCTTCTTCTGCAGCCTGAGAAATCAAATTTACAGAAGACAGACACAAACAGGCCACGCCCACTTTGCTGGAACTGCTACACACAGAGACCACGCTCTGGAACAGCTACACACACCTAAACAGCGCTCAGCTGAGATGCGCACATGCGGACACACACACACAGGCCCCACCTCCTTCACATGGACTGAAACTTATAGCAAGGTTAGCATGCAAAACAGGGCAATGGTAAACATGCCAGCGTGCAAGCTATCAGTACAGTAAACACGCTAAACCACGAACTAGTGTTATAATAAACATGCTAACACACAAACTACTGTTATAACAAACACGCTAACCCACAAACTAATGTTATAATAAACACGCTAACACACAAACTACTGTTATAATAAACATGCTAACACACAAACTACTGTTATAATAAACACGCTAACACACAAACTAGTGCTATAATAAACACGCTAACATACAAACTACTGTTATAATAAACATGCCAACACACAAACTAGTGTAATAGTAAACATGCCAACACACAAACTAGTGTTCGAATAAACACGCTAACACACAAACTAGTGTTCTAATAAACACGCTAACACACAATCTAGTACTATAATAAATATGTTAACACACAAACTAGTGTTGTAATAAACACGCTAACACGCAAAATAGTGTCCTAATACACACACAAACACACAAACTAGTTTAATAATGAACACGCTAACACACAAACTACCATTATAATAAACACGCTAACACACAAACTAGTGTTATAAACACGCTAACACACAACACACAAACTAGAGTTATATTCCTCACGCTAACACAAACTAGTGTTATAATAAACACGAAAACACACAAACTAGTGTTCTAATAAACACGCTAACACACAAACTACTGTTATAATAAAAACGCTAACACACAAACTAGTGTTCTAATAAACACGCTAACACACAAACTAGTGCTATAATAAACACGCTAACATATAAACTACTGTTATAATAAACATGCCAACACACAAACTAGTGAAATAGTAAACATGCCAACACACAAACTAGTGTTCGAATAAACACGCTAACACACAAACTAGTGCTATAATAAACACGCTAACACACAAACTAGTGTTCTAATAAACACGCTAACACACAAAATAGTGTTCTAATACACACACAAACACACAAACTAGTTTAATAATGAACACGTTAACACACAAACTACCATTATAATTAACACGCTAACACACAAACTAGTGTTATAAACACGCTAACACACAACACACAAACTAGAGTTATATTCCACACGCTAACACAAACTAGTGTAATAGTAAACATGCCAACACACAAACTAGTGTTCGAATAAACACGCTAACACACAAACTAGTGCTATAATAAACACGCTAAGACACAAACTAGTGTTGTAATAAACACGCGAACACACAAAATAGTGTTCTAATACACACACAAACACACAAACTAGTGCTATAATAAACATGTCAACACACAAACTAGTGTTATAGTAAATATGCCAACACACAAACTAGTTTAATAATAAACACGCTAACACATAAACTACTGTTATAATAACCATGTGAACACATAAACTAGGGATATAGTAAACATGCTAAAACAGAACCTAGTGTTATAATCAACAAGCTAACACAACACACAAACTAGTGTTATATTCCACAGACTAACACAGAAACAAGTCTTATAATAAACATGCCAACACATAAACTAGTGTTGTAGTAAACATGTCAACACATAAACTAGTGTTGTAATATACATGCTAATACACAAACTAGTGTTATAATAAACATGCTAAAACACAAACTAGTGTTATAAAAAACACACTAACACATAAACTACTGTTATAATAAACATGCTAACACACAAACTACTATAACAATAAACAGACTCACACAAACTAGTGTTATAATACACATGCTAACACACAAACTAGTGTTATAGTGAACATACCTCCACTCAAGCTAGTGTTACAATAAACACGCAAACACAAACTAGCGTTAAAGTTAACATGCTACTACACAAACAAGTGTTATAGAAAACACGATAACACACAAAGTAGAGTTATAATAAACATGCTAACACAAAAACTAGTGTTTTATTCCACATGCTAACACACAAAATAGTGTTATAGTAAACACGCTAACACGCAAACTAGTATTATAATAAACATGCTAACACACAAACTAGTGGTATAATAAACATGCTAACACACAAACTACTGTAACAATAAACACACTCACACAAACTAGTGTTATAATACAAATGCTAACACACAAACTAGGGTTATAGTGAACATGCTAACACACAAGCTAGTGGTATAATAAACACGCTAACATACAAATTAGTGTTATAATTAACACGCTAAACACAAACTAGTGTTATATTAAACAAGCTAACACACAAACTAGAGATATAATAAACATGCTAACACACCAAATAGTGTTATACAAAACATGCTAACACACAAACTAGTGTTATACAAAACATGCTAACACACAAACTACTGTAACAATAAACACACTCACATAAAAGAGTGTTATAATACAAATGCTAACACACAAACTAGTGTTATAGTAAACATGCCAACACACAAACAAGTGTTAGATTAAACACGACAAGACAAACTAGTGTTATAAAAAACTTGCTAACACACAAACTAGTGTTCTAATAAACACACTAACACACAAACTAGTGCTATAATAAACACACTAACACACAAACTGGTGTTATAATAAACACGCTAACACACAAACTAGAGTTATAGTAAACAAACTAACACACAAACTAGCGTTAAAGTTAACATGCTACCACACAAACTAGCCTTATAGTAAACATGTTTACACACAAACGAGCGTTATAGTAAACATGATAACACACAAACTAGTGTTATAGTAAACACAATAACACACAAAGTAAAGTAATAATAAACTTGCTAACACACAAACTAGTCTTGAAATAAACACGCTAACACAGAAATTAGTGTTATAATAATCACACTAACACACAAACTAGTATTATAATACACATGCTAACACACAAACAAGTGTTATAATAAACATGCTAACACACAAACTACTGTCATAATAAACACGCTAACACACAAACAATTCTTATAATAAACACACTAACACAGAAAATAGTGTTGTAGTAAACATGCCAACACATAAACTAGTGTTATAATACATATGCTAAAATACAAACTAGTGTTATAATAAACACGCTCACACATAAACTAGTGTTATAATAAACATGCTAACACATAAACTACTGTAACAATAAACACACTCACACAAACTAGTGTTATAATACACATGCTAAGACACAAACTAGTGTTATAGTAAACATACTAACACACAAGCTAGTGTTATAATAAACACGCTAACACAAACCAGTGTTATAATAAAAACGCTAACACATAAACTACTGTTATAGTTCATACACTAACACGCAAACTAGTGTCACAATAAACAGGCTAACACACAAAAAAGTGTTATAGTAAACTTGCTAACATAAACTAGTGTTATAGTAAACACGCTAACACATAAACTAGTGTCATAATAAACATGCTAACACACAAACGAGTGTCATAATAAACATGCTAACACGAACTATTTTTTTAATATACACGGTAACAAACAAAGTAGTGTTATAATAAACACGCTAACACACAAACTAGTGTTAAAATAATCATGCTAACACAAAAACTAGTGTTATAATAAACATGTTAACACACAAACTAGGGTCTTAATAAAAACGCTTACACACAAACTAGTGTTATAGTAAACATGCTAACACACAATCTAGTGTAACAATAAACACGCTAACACAAACTTGTCTTAGAGTAAATATGCTAACACACAACGTAGTGTAATAGAAAACATACTAACACACAAACTAGTGTTATAGTAAACACACTAACACAAAGTAGTGTTATAGAAAACATGCTAACACACAAACAGGTGTTAAAGTAAAAACGCTAACACAAACTAGTGTTATATTGCACATGCTAACACACAAACTACTGTTATAAAAATCATGCTAATAAAAAAACTAATGTTATAATCAACATGCTAACACACAATCTAGTGTTATAATAAACAGGCTAACACACAACCAAGTGTTATAGAAAACATGCAACCACACAAACTAATGTTATAGCAAAGATGCTAACACACAAAATAGTGAAATAATAAACATGATGACACACAAACTAGCATTACAGTAAACACGCTAACACCAACTAGTGTTATAGTAAAGAAACTAACACAAACTAGTGATATAATAAACATGCTTACACACAAAGTTGTGTTACAGTAAACATGGTAACACAAAAGCTACTGTTATAATAAACATGCTAACACGCAAACTAATGTTAAAGTAAAGATGCTAACACGCAAACTACTGTTATAATAAACATGCTAACATGCAAACTAATGTTAGAGTAAAGATGCTAACACGCAAACCAGTGTTATAATAAACATACTAACACACCAACTAGTGTTATAGTAAACACGCTAACAGAAACTAGTGTTATGATAAACATGCTAACACAGAAACTAATGTTATTATACCTATGTTAACACACAAACTAGTGTAATAATAAACATGCTAACACACAAAATAGCATTACAGTAAACACGCTAACACAAACTAGTGATATATTAAAGATGCTAACACACACTAGTGTAATAGAAAACAAGACAACACACAAACTAGTGTTATAATAAACATGCTAACACAAACTAGTGTTAAAGATGCTAACACACAAAGTAGTGTTATAGAAAACATGCTAACACACAAACTAGCATTACAGTAAACACGCTAACACAAACTAGTGATATAGTAAAGATGCTAACTCACACTAGTGTAAAAGAAAACAAGACAACACACAATCTAGTGTTATAATAAACATGCTAACACACAAACTAATGTTATAGTTAACACGCTAACAAAAACTAGTGTTATGATGTAGATGCTAACACAAACTAATGTTATAGAAAAGACACTAACACCAAAGTAGAGTCATAGTAAAATGCAAACAAACAAAGTAGTGTTATAGAAAACATGCTAATACACAAACGAGTGTCATAATACACATGCTAAAACATAGACTAGTGTTAAAGTAAACATGCTAAAACACAAATTAGTCTAACAATACACATTCTAACACAAACTGGTGTAATAATAAACATGCTAACACACAAAATAGTGTTAGAGTAAAGATGCGAACACACAAAATAGTGAAATAATAAACATGATGACACACAAACTAGCATTACAGTAAACACGCTAACACCAACAAGTGTTACAGTGAAAATGCTAACACAAACTAGTGTTATATAAAACAGTTTAACACACGACTAGTGTTAAAGTAAACACGCTAACACAAAATAATGTTATAGTAAACATGCTAACACACAAATTATTCTTAAAATAAACACGCTAACACACAAACGAGTGTTATAGTAAACATGCTAACACACAAACTAGTGTTATAATAAACATGCTAACACACAACCTAGTGTAATAATAAACATGTTAACACACAAACTAGTGTTAGAGTAAAGACATTAACTCACAAAGTAGTGTTAAAGTCAACATGCTAACACACAAACTAGTGAAATAATAAACATGCTAACACACAAACGAGTGTTATAGTAAACATGCTAACACACAAACTAGTGTTATAATAAACATGCTAACACACAACCTAGTGTAATAATAAACATGTTAACACACAAACTAGTGTTAGAGTAAAGACATTAACACACAAAGTAGTGTTAAAGTCAACATGCTAACACACAAACTAGTGAAATAATAAACATGCTAACACACAAACTAGCATTAGAGTAAATAAGATAACACAAACTAGTGTTATAGTAAAGATGCTAACAAAAACTAGTGTTATAGAAAGCATGCTAACACACAAACTACTGTTATAAAAAACATACTAACAAAAAGCTAATGTTATAGTAAACATGCTAATACACAAAATAGTGTTATAATAAACACGCTAACACACAAACTAGTGTTATAGTAAACAGGCTAACACGAACTAGTGTTATAATCAAGATGCTAACACACAAACTAGTGTTATAGTAAACATGCAAACACAAACTAGTGTTATAGTAAACACGCTAACACAAACTAATGTTATAGAGAACATCCTAACTACTGTTACAGTATACATACGAAAACACAAACTAATGTTATAATATACACGCTAACACACAAACGAGTGTTAAAATAAACATGCTAACACAGAAACTAGTGTTATACTAAAGACGCAAACACACAAACTACTGTTATAGTAAATACACTAACAAAACTAGTGTTATAGTAAAGATGCTAACACCCAAAGTAGTGTTACTGAAAAAATGCTAACACACAAAGTAGTGTTTATAGTAAACACACTAACACAAACTAGTGTTATAGTAAAGATGCTAATACCCAAAGTAGTGTTATTGAAAACATGCTAACAGACAAACTATTGTTATCGTAAACATGCTAATACACAAACTAGTGTAATAGAAAACACACTAACACACAAAATAGTGGTATAGTAACCACGCTAACACAAACTAGTGTTATAGTAAAGATGCTAACAAAGTAGTGTTATAGAAAACATGCTAAAAAACCAGTGTAATAATAAACCTGCAAACACACAAACTAGTGTTAGAGTAAAGATGCTAACACACAAAGTAGTTTTATAGAAAACATGCTAACACACAATCTGGCATTACAGTTAACACGCTAACACAAACTAGGGATATAGTAAAGATGCTAACACAAACTAGTGTTATAATAAATATGCTAACACGCAAACTAGTGTTATAGTAAACAGGCTATCACACAAACAAGTCCTATAAATAACATGCTAAAACACAATCTAGTGTTATAGAAAACATGCTAACACAAACTAGTGTTATAGTAAAGATTCTAATACAAACTAGTGTTAGAGTAAAGTTGCTAACACACAAACTAGTGGTATAGTAAAGATGCTAACACACAAATTAGCATTACAGTAAACACTAACACAAACTAATGTTATAGTAAACATGCTAAAACACAAACTAGTGTAACAATACACATGCTAACACACAAACTAGTGTTATAATAAACATGCTACCACACAAACTAGTGTAATAATAAACATGCTAACACACAAACTAGTGTTAAAATAAACACACGAACACACAAACTAGTGTTAGAGGAAACATGCTAATACACAAACTAGTGTTATAATATACATGCTAAAACAGAAACTAGTGTTATAATAAACATGCTACCACATAAAATAGTTTTATAATAAACATGCTAACACACAAATTAGTGTTTTAGAAAACTTGCTAACACAAACTAGTGTTATAATAAACACACAAACACACAAACTAGTGTTACAGTAAACATGATAACACACAAACTAGTGTTATAGTAAACACGCTGACACAAACTACTGTTATAATAAGCATGTTAAGACAAACTAGTGTTATAATAAACATGCTAACACATAAACTAGTTTTATAATAAACACGCTAACACACAAACTAGTGTTTTAGAAAACTTGCTAATACAAACTAGTGTTATAATAAACACACAAACACACAAACTAGTGTTACAGTAAACATGATAACACACAAACTAGTGTT
>JAQMYF010000014.1:1314620-1329433 GCA_030014195.1 Neosilurus mollespiculum | reverse complement strand
GCACAGGGAGAACATGCAAACTCCACACAGAAACGCCTGAGCTGGGAATCGAACCCAGGACCTTCTTGCTGTGAGGCAGACGTGCTAACCACTGCGCCACCGTGCCGCCCATGAAGAAAATCACTGGTTTGTTATTTCTGTCATCATCTTTATTTATTCACTTACTCTTGAAGCTAATTATCATTCCATAGGAATGTGATGTGATGTGTACCTCGCCCAGAGTTGGCTGAGATAGGCGCCAGCCTTCCCGCCACCCTAATTAGGATTAAGCTCTTCAGAAAATGGATGGATGAATGAATGGATGGATGTATGAAGGGATGAATGAATGAATGAATAAATGGATGAATAGATGAATGAATTAATAAATGGATGGATGAATGAATGGATGAATGAATGAATGGATAAATGGATGAATGGATGAATGAATAAATAGATGAATAGATGAATGAATTAATGAATGGATGGATGAATGAATGGATGGATGAATAGATGAATGAATGAATGTATGTATGAATAGATGAATGAATGTATGGATGAATAGATGAATGGATGGATGAATAGATGAATGAATGGATGGATGGATGAATAGATGAATGGATGAATAGATGAATGAATGAATGGATGGATGAATAGATGAATGAATGGACGAATAGATGAATGGATGGATGAATTGATGGATGAATGAATGAATGGATGAATGAATGGATGACTAGATGAATGGATGAATGAATAGATGAATGAATGGATGACTAGATGAATGGATGAATAGATGAATGGATGAATGAATAGATGAATGAATGGATGGATGAATAGATGAATGATTAGATGAATGGATGGATGAATAGATAAATGAATGGATGGATGAATAGATGAATGAATGGATGACTAGATGAATGGATGGATGAATAGACGAATGAATGAATGGATGGATGGATGAATGAATAGATGAGTGAATGAATGGATGAATAGATGAAAGAATGGATGAACAGATGAATGAATGGATGGATGGATGAATGGATGGATGAATAGATGGATGAATGGATGAATAGATGAATGATTTAATGGATGGATGAATAGATGAATGAATGGATGAATGGATGGATGAATAAATGAATGAATGGATGAATGGATGGATGAATAGATGAATGGATGGATGACTAGATAAACAGATGAATGAACGGATGACTAGATGAATGAATGAATAGGTGAATGAATGCATGAATAGATGAATGGATGGATGAATAGATGAATGAATGCATGAATAGGTGAATGAATGGATGAATAGATGAATGAATGCATGAATCGATGGATGGATGAATGAATAGATGAATGAATGGATGACTAGATGAATGGATGAATAGATGAATGTATGGATGACTATATATATATATATATATTTCAGCGAATCCATGAAAGACCCGAGAGAGAGTTGCGTTTTGCAGCAGCATTATATCGCCCTCTGGTGGTTGAACCCAGAACAACACGACTCCAGCTTCAGGGTTTTAAAATGTGTCCCACTACAGATTCCAGTGCAAACTTAAAATAATGAGAAGATTTCTCATATTTATGAGTTAAGTTCTCATAATAACGAAATAATTTTCTCATAATAATGACCTGCTGTCTTATAATTATGACTTATTATCTCATAAGATTAAGAGCATAATTATGATTATCCGTCTCATAATAACGAGATATTAATTAATAATTATTGGGGAAAATATTCTGATTATTATGATACACTACATCGTTATTGTGACAATATTTATGACATAGTATCTCATTATAATAAGACACAAAGCTCCAGCATTTTCATTATAATAACGTACTACAGTCAGCTCCAAAAGTATTGGGACAGTGTCCTGATAACTGTAATGCTGTCTCTGTAGATCACCACAGTGGATTCCGAATAGATCAGTCAAGATGTGATTGAAGTGTAAACTTTCAGGTGTAATTTAAAGGGTTTAACAAAAATACTGCATTAACCTTTTTGGAATTACTGCCATTTCTATTCATTCCTTCATTCCTTCATTCATTCATTCATTTTCTAAGCCACTTAATCCTAATGAGGGTCGCGGGGAGGCTGGAGCCCATCTCAGCCGACTTTGGGCGAGGGCGGGGTACACCCTGGACAGCTTGCCAGGCCATCGCAAGGCCAATACACACATACAACCATTCACACTAACTCTCACACCTAGGGGAACAGCCTATTAACCTACTGTGCATGTCTTTGAACTGTGAGAGGAAACCAGAGTACCCAGAGGAAACCCACACAAGCACAGGGAGAACATGCAAACTCCACACAGAAACGCCCCGAGCCTGGGACTCAAACCCAGGGCCTTCTTGCTGTGAGGCAAACTTGCTAACCACTACATCACAGCTAATTCTATACAGCGTCCCCATTTTCAGAGGCTCAGAAGTAACTGGACACTTTACTACTAAGCAGATTCATGGCTGGTATGACCCGTTACTTCAATAATTCAAGACAAATTAAGGAGATCAAATGTATTGAATTGATCCTAAGTGTTGAATTTGCATTTGGTTGCTGACTCAATGTATTCCAAAGACGTGTCTGTGCAAGTAAATGAGGGCAGTGCCTTAACTATCATTAGCTCAGTTGTACAAAAAAAATATATGATGAATGTAAGTCACTCTGGATAAAGGTGTCTGCCAAATGCCGTAAATGTAAATGTAGGTTAGGCTGAAAAACCCCCAGACCCATCAGAGAGAGAGCAGAAACTTCAGGAGTGGCCAAAACAACAGTTGAACACATTATTAAAAAGAAAGAATACACGGGTAAGCTGAGTAACACCAAAAGACCTGAAAGACCATGGAATACAACTCAACTGGATGATCATAGAATTCTTTCTTTGCTGAATAAAAACCCATTCACAATATCCAGTCACATCAAGAACACTCGTGAGGAGGAAGTTTTGTGATTGTCAAAGTCAAGAGACACCTTCAAGAATGTAAATACAGAGGGTTCATCTCAAGATGCAAACCACTGGTAACACCCAAGTACAGAAAGGTCAGGCTACACTTTGCTAGAAAGCCTGCCAGCCCTGGAACAAGATTCTTTTAACATTAAACCAAGATGAGGGAAAGAGAAGTGTATGGAAAAGGCAAGGAAAGGCTCATGACACCAAGCATACCGCATCGTCTATCAAACATGGTGTACACGAGCACGTATGGCTCCCAGTGGATCTGGTCTCTGGTGTTTGCTGATGATGAGACTGCCGATAGAAGGAGCAGAATGAATTCTGAAGTACAAAAAAAAACCTGACCCAAAAGTCAGTCACCATAAAGTTCCCCATTCACTAGTGAATATCTGACGTGTCTTATTTTCTATTATCAGTTCATTCTGGATTAATATAAAGGTTTCCTGGTGAAACCACCCCAGCTCATCTGCTTAGTATCTCTTATTCACCTGTTCTACATCTTGTTTTGGTTCTGTATGTTTGCAATCACAATAACGAGACGGCGTGACCGGAGTAACGATCTTGTACATGTGTGATAACTTGGCAGCGACAAGTGGAACAGTAGAAAAGTCTGAGATCGAGTGTAAAGAAACAGAAGAAGGGAAATGATTTCAAGAGAAATAAAATAGTGATGTTATTAATATCATGGCGGTCGGTGCAGGGGTCATTAAGACTCGCGTACAGAAGGAAACTAATGGTTTCAGAAAGACACTGTGGATCCGATTCCATTTTATTTCCAAGAAATACCCCTGTACTTCATCTTTATTTAATCTACTTGAAACTGAATGGGAAACAGACTGAGTAGCTTTTCACTTACTAAAGACAAAACTGGATGCAGAAAGACCCACAAACAAGCAGCAACCGAAGGCAGCTATAGTAAAGGCCTGGCAAAACATCTCAAAGAAGGAAACTCATGGATTCATGGGCTCCAGAATTCAGAAGGTTACTAACTGCAAAGGATTTGTCTCCAAGTATAAAAATCTGTTTATGTTTATATTTACAGAGGATATAGAGAAAAATCTAAATATTCACATCTTCTTGTTTTTTCAGCCTGAAATTAAGACATACAAAAATAATTTTTTCACAATTATTTATTTACTCAATACAACTTACAACCGTCAAGTGAAAGATATAATAGGGACAGTTTAAAATTAAAATACCCCCTTCCCTTAAAAATATGTGCACTCGGGTATAACTGATCACCTTCTCCACTGTACACCAAGCTAATTGGTTTCCACCTTTGATCACCTGTAATCACTCTGATTGGTTCAGCATCAAAAACAGCCACTCCTAGAGCATTACAGTGTTTGCAAGTGTAAGTGAAAGGAAGCAATCAACTACGGGTGGCAAGGCACTGTCAAAAGATCTCAGGGATAAAGTTATGAACAGGCACAAGTCAGAAGTTGTCAGCGTCAATCACTAGGAGCATAGAAAAGCCTGTGATCAAGAAATACAAAGTGTTTGGTACTACAAGGACCCTTCAGGATGAGTCAGGCTGTCCCTTCAAACTAGTCGGAAGATTGAGGAGGAAACTGGTCAGAGAGGCTACCAGGAGATTTATAGCAGGCGTGATGCAAATTCAAGATGGTAGCTGCAAAGGTCATATCGAATATTGGGTTGTGATGAAAATCAATAGGCTCGTGTAGACACACAGTCCCAACATTCACACCAAAAATGGTGATGATCAGTGATCAGTATATCTGGTGGAAAGCTAATAGAGCTTCCCAACCAAACAACACCAAACCTACAGCATGGAGGTGGTAGCATCCTGTTGTGGGGGTATTTCTCTGCAGCAGGGACTGAAGCACTTCTCAAGATAAAATAAAAATAGATGGTGCAAAATATTGTAATACTCGTGAAGGAAAATCTGCGGTGCTCTGCCAGAAAGTTCTCAATGGGGTTCTTACAATTCACCTTCCAACATGACAGTGAGCTGAAGTTGCCCCCACAGTGTGTGAAGGAGAAAAAGGTGAAGGTCCTTGTGTTGCCCAGTCAGAGCTCAGATTAAACCGTGAAAATGTGCCGAATGATTTTAAGATTGCAGTCGACCAACATCACCATCAGGTTGACTGAACATGAACAGTTCTTAAAGAAGAGAGGGGCAAATATTACACAGTCTAGATATACAGAGCTGGTAGAGAAGAATCCGAACATACACACAGAAAAGGGTGGTTCCACAAAGTACTGAAACACTGTGTGTGTGTGTGTGTGTGTGTGTGTGTGTGTGTGCATGTGTGTGTGTGTCTCTGTGTGTGTGTGTGTGTGTCTCTGTGTGTGTGTGTGTGTATATATGTGTGTGCGCCTGTGTGTGGGTGTGCGTGTATGTGTGTGTGCCTGTGTGTGTATGTGTGTACCTGTGTGTGTGTGCGTGTCTATGTGTATATGTGTGTGCATGTGTGTGCCTGTGTATGTGCATGTGTGTATGTGTGTGTGTGTGCGTGTATGCATGTGTGTATGTGTGTGCGCCTGTGTATGTGTGTGTGTGTGTGCGCATGCGTGTGTATGCGTATGTGTGTGTATATGCGTGTGTGTGTGTTCATTTCAGGCTCCAAAGCAACAAAATGTATATATTTTAAAGGGAGTGATTATTTTCTATACCTGCTGGATGAGAGTTTGTTCCAATACTTTTGAAACTCGACAGTGAGAGGACTCTGTAGTAATGGCTGTAGTTCCTAAAAGGTTAATGCAATTTTTTTTTTTGGTAAACCCCTTAAATTACAGCTGAAGGTTTCCACTTCAATCACATTTTGATTTCTTCAGTTCAAATCCATGAACTGAGATAACACTACAAACACTGTGATACTGTCCAAATAAATATGGAACTGACTGTTCATTACTGTTTGTTATAGAAATGCCATTTTTAATTTAAAGTAATTTTTAAATCTGATATCTGAAATGTCACCAGACGTGACAGGTGCTGAATGTATATGTAACCTTTAAATAACATTCCAATAACATAAAAGCCATTTTCAGACCCTGCAGTGTGTAGGTAGCAGGTCAGCTAGCTAGCTAACATTAGCATGTCAAACAAGCGGTCACTTACAAACAAGAGAAATTGTAAACTTTCACTTCATAAATAACATAAACGTAGCTATGCCGATCACTGGCTGGTGACGTGCTGTGTATACGTGCAGCACACGTTCCAGCACAGCGTTTTAGTTTCAACATTGAGAAAGAAACTTACCTCAAGGTGATTGTTCAGGTGAGAGGTTTGACTCTTCTGAAGCGGAGAGCGGTTGGGTTGCTGGCTAACACCGCGCGCACTGTACTGCTGTGACCTTGAGGTGAATTTGAAAGTAAAATATTTTCCTGCATTTCCATGAAATAATCGCAGTACACTCATGGCATTCTGTCTTCTTCCTGATATGAACAATGCAACTAGTTCAGTGTCTATTTATAAGATCGATGGGGGAAGTAACCTCCTCCGACACCACCTCCTTCCCTCAGAATACAGAATAAATACAACAGACCTTTCCTATAAGAGTGTAACTGTAACCTGATGAACATCGATTTAAATTAGAACTACACTGAAATACAGTTATTCGTACATGATGTATGATCTACTATAAGAGGCGGGGTTAAACAGATGACATCATCTCATACAACACAACCCGAACCACAAGCTGGAACAAGCTGCAAACTTCCTGAACACGATGGAAAACAGACTCGATAAATATCACATAGAGAAAACCCTGAAGTCAACGTAGTATCACAACATACAGAGGAAATAATAACACTGTGAAAAGATTTAAATAGGTATAAACAAACACAAACAAACAAATGATAGTGTATGAATATAACATCATTATTATTTTTTATATTTCAATAACAATTTATAATACAATTTAAAAAAAGTCACATTTTTATTCCAAACCAAATAATTTCTACAGTAAGATGTGCAAACAGTTACTAAAACAGTAACACACTCCACATATAATTCGAATAAGATTGTTATTGTTATTGTAAATTTATTAAGTCCTAATTTGGGTATAAAAGTATTTTTTATTAATTCTAATAAATGTAAGGTATAAAAATACAACTGGTTACATGAACACTGATGCTGTAATGCTATAATGATCTTCAGGGTTTGTTGCATGTTCGGAACACGTTTCAACTCAATCCAGTAACGATAGTGGTGACGTAGTGACGTCGATGATGTAGTTACGACGGTGGTGATGTAGTAACAATGGTGTTGATGTAGTAACGTCAATGATGTAGTTACGACGATGGTGATGTAGTAACGATGGTGTCAATGTAGTAACGTCGGTGATGTAGTTATGATGGTGGTGATGTAGTAACATCGGTAATGTAGTAACGTTGGTGATGTAGTAATGACGGTGGCGATGGTGTAATGATGGTGATGACGTAATAATAGTGTTGAAGTAACAATGGTAGTGATGTAGTAATGTTGGTGATGATGTAGTAACTTCGGTGGTGATGTAGTAACGAAGGTATTGGTGTAGTAATGATATTGTTGATAAAGTAAAGATGGTGGTAATGTAGTAACGATGGTGATGATGTAGTAACTTTGGTGGTGATGTTTTAACGATGGTGTTGATGCAGTAACGATGGTTATGTAGTAACGATGGTGTTGATGTAGTAACAATGGTTTTGATGTAGTTATGATATTGTTGATACAGTAACGATGGTGCTGAGGTGGTAACATTGGTGATGTAGTAACGATGGTGTTGATGTAGTAATGATGTTGATACGGTAACAATGGTGGTGATGTAGTAACGATGGTGTTGATGTAGTAACAATGGTTTTGATGTAGTAATGATATTGTTGATACAGTAACGATGGTGCTGATGTAGTAACATTGGTGATGTAGTAACGATGGTGTTGATGTAGTAATGATGTTGATACGGTAACGATGGTGTTGATGTAGTAACGATGGTGTTGATGTAGCAACAATGGCGTTCATGTAGTAATGATATTGTTGATACAGTAACAATGATGGTGATGTAGTAACGTTGGTGATGTAGTAACGATGGTGGTGATGTAGTAACGATGGTGATGATGTAGTAACTTCGGTGGTGATGTAGTAACGATGGTGTTGATGTAGTAACGACGGTGGTGATGTAACGATGGTATTGATGTAGTATTTTTAAAAGAGTAACAATGGTGTTGATATAGTAACATCAGTGATGATGTAGTTACAATGGTGGTGATGTAATAATGAGGGCGGTGACGTAGTAAGGTTAGTGGTGATGTAGTAACGACGGTGGTGATGTAGCAATGATGGTAGTGATGTAGTAGCGATGTTGGTGATGTAGTAACATTGGTTATGTAGTAATGATGGTATCGATGTAGTAACAATGTTATTGATATAATAATTATACTGCTGATATAGTAACGATGGTGATGATGTAGTAATGAGGGTGTTAATGTAGTAATGATGGTAGTGATGTAGTAACGATGTTGGTGATGTAGTAACATTGGTGATGTAGTAATGTCGGTGATGTAGCAACAATGGTGTTGATGTTGTAACGATGGTGGTGATGTACTAACGATGGTGGTGATGTAGTAATGATGGTGTTGATGTACAAACGATGGTGTTGATGTAGTAACAACGGTGTTCATGTCGTAACGATGATTGTAATGTAGTAACGATGGTAGTGATGTAGTAACAATGGTGTTGATGTAGTAACGATGGTGGTAATGTAATAACGACGGTGATGATGTAGTAACAATGGTGTCGTACTAACGAACTAACGTTGATGTAGTAACAGTGGTGGTGATGTAGTAACGATGGTGATGTAGTAACGATGGTGTTGATGTAGTAAAAATGGTGTTGATGTAGTAATGATAATAATATAGTAACAATGGTGGTGATGTAGAAACGATGTTGGAGTTGTAGTAACGATGGTGGTGATGTAGGAACAATAGTGGTGATGTAGTTATGACAATGTTGATGTAGTAATGATGGTGTTGTAGTAATGAGGGTGTTAATGTAGTAACGATGGTGGCGATGTAGCAATGACGGTGTTGATGTTACGATGGTGTTGATGTAGTAACGATGGTGATGTAGTAATGATATTGTTGAGATTGTAACGATGGTGGTGATGTGGTAACGATGGTGTTGATGTAGTAACGATGGTGTTGACATAGTAATGATGGTGTTGATGTAGTAACTATGGTGGTGATGTAGTAACGATGGTGTTGATGTAATAACGATGGTGTTGATGTAGTAATAATGGTGATGATATAGTAACGATGGTGGTGATGAAGCAACGAAGGTGTTCATACAGTAAAGACAGTTGATGTAGTAACAATGGTGTTGATGTAGTAATGATAGTGTTGATGTAGTAATGATGGTGTTGATGTAGTAACGATGGTGTTGATGTAGTAATGATGGTGCTGATGTACAAACGATGGTGGTGATGTAGTAACAACAGTGTTGATGTCGTAACCATGATTGTAATGTAGTAACGATGGTAGTGATGTAGTAACAACGGTGTTGATGTAGTAATGACGGTGGTAATATAATAACAATGGTGGTGATGTAGTAACGACGGTGAGGATGTAGTAACAATGGTGTTGTACTAATGAAAGTGTTGATGTAGCAATTATAGTGTTGATGTAGTAACGATGGTGTTGATGTAGTAACAATGGTGTTGATGTAGTAACAACGGTGTTGATGCAGTAATGACGATTGTAATGTAGTAACGATGGTGTTGATGTAGTAACGATGGTGTTGATGTAGCAACGATGGTGTTGATGTAGCAACGACTGTTAAAGTAGTAACGTCGGTGTTGATGAAGCAACAACTGTGTTGATGTAGTAACGACAGTGGTGATGTAGTAAGGATGGTGTTGATGTAGTAACGATGGTAGTGATGTAGCGACGACGGCGTTAATGTAGTAACGTTGGTATTGATGTATTAATGATGGTGGTGATGTAGTAACGACGGTGTTGTAGTAACGATGTAGTAGCGAAAATGGTGATGTAGTAACAATGTAAATTGTTGTAAATTGTTGTAAACTTGCAGAATTAATGAAAAACATGCATGCAAAAGCTGCATTGTGCAGTATTTATAAGGACCTAATTTACATTTACAGCATTTAGCAGATACTCTTATCCAGAGAGACTTACAGAAGAGCTTTAAAGTCACTATCAGTGAATATATTCTTATACTGACGAACCAGTATCACAGTGTATTCAGTGAGTGACTTCAATGCACTTCTTTAAGTCGCTCTGGATAAGAGCATCTGCTAAATGCTGTAAATGTAAATGTAAATATGGACCGGACAAAACGTACTGTACGGTGTGGACATGGTGTTAGCGTGATCATCCATAAGCAATAAGGGGGAACATGGTAGATGCAGGGAAAACCTGTCATTGATAAAGTAAGAACATGGAATTAACTTGAAAACTGCACTTTTTTTCCCATTAAGACCTCGTCCCCAGTGTTCACCAAACTTTTCAGGACGGATGTGATCTTCGTGGTCTTGGTCTGAGTGTGAAGGGGTGCTTAACTCCAAGATCCAAACTTTCAGATAAGTAAAAGATAAGTAAAAGTATATGTGGAGTAGAGCATCAGGCTTTTAAATGGTCTCCTAAGGTAAAAGCTGGGGTTGGTACAGTTTTATCTGTAGACACAAACTGTTATATTATTTGAAATGGTGTTTGCACAGTGACAGCAGTCACTAACTTATGGGATCTGAAAAAAAAACTGAAACAAATCCCTCATCTGTGTAGTCCTCGAAAACACCAGCTAATCAATACCCTGCAGTCTTTTGGAAATATCCAATCAGATGCATGAACCAGCAGTCAGTGTGGCGTTCATGTGTGGATTTGGAAGGACCTTTAAACGCAGGGGAGGTTTTAGCTTCAAGTTTTAACAAGATTTTAACTTTTAACATTTGGAGATGACATGAAAATACTAATAACGGTGATAAAAACTTTTTTCTTTTTACTGAATAATAAACACAAAAAAGTTTTTAAACGTGTCATTCTTTAATCTGTATGAATGAAATAGATATTTTTTGTGGTGATAAAAAAGGAATAAAATAATTTAAGATATAAAGAGGGAAATAATCAGCGTCTTGGTGCCAACAGTAACTCCACCTCATCACACCACGCCGTCACAAGTCAAAATAACAAGAAAATAACTCACACCATGATTAAAATTGAGGCATGTACCCCGCCCCCAAATACTATTGGTTCGGATTGGTACTGATCCCAACCAAATGCTGAAAAGTGAACAAGTGGAACTTTATTTCAAACTGGAACAATGCTACAGTTTCTGGGGTAATCATCGATCCATATGTAAATAACAATAAAACATCAAAGCAGCTGATCTCCACAGTCGCCAGCTGGTCGTGAACATGACGGTCCAAATAAAAGACATGACACGAAGTTAATGTTAACGATGAAATAACCATGTTTATTAACAGATATCACAGTCGTTTACAATATCAACAGACATTTTTGCTCACATGCTAGCTGGTGATGCAGTTTTAAAAAGTTTCATATTTTTTATTATACAAAATGTCACTCTCCGTACGGTTCCAGATCACGGCGTCTGATCAGCATTATTTCAGCGTATTCACAGACTAGTTATCGCTTTGAAGCATTTATTAATACTGAATGATTCACTGGAACTAAGGGAAGCTGAAAAAGCGTAAATTCATTACAGAACAAGTCATTACATCATCATATCAATCTTAATAAAACCAGAAAAAATATCAAAACCCAAAAAATGTCACAAACACGGATGAAAATATGGAGCTAGCAGCCTGAACTTCATCACACGCCACACCACCACGCCAGGCCACACCAGGCTACGGTTCAGTCCGAGATCACCGCCACTCTCTGTTTCTATAAAAATACCTCTATATTTTTATTCATAAACAGAGAGTTTTAATATGAGTTTAGCAAACTTTCTAAAGCCACAACAAACAGCCAAGCTTGCTAATTAGCCACAATTAGCATATTCATTCGCCAAACTGTTTAATCCTATTAGGGTTGCGGGGAGCCTGGAACCTATCTCAGCCAACACTGGGCAAAGGCGGGGTCCACCCTGAATAGCTCACCAGACCATCAAAGGGCAACACACTCACAACCATTCACACTCACACGTAGGGGCAATTTGGCACAACCAGTTACTCTAATGTGCACGTCTTTGGACTGTAGGAGGAAAATGGAATACCCGGAGGAAACATGGGGAGAACAGGCAAACTCTACACAGAAATACCCTTGCCGGGCCCAGGACTCAAACCCTGGACCTTCTTGTTCTCCGGTACACCACTGTGTCGCCCATGATTAGCATCTTTATATACTAAAATATGATTAAAAAATTATTTTTAGTTTAAATTTTTGTCAGAATGAAGCTCCCAAACGAATCAAGCAGGCTGCTAGTTTTGCTAATTTGTTAAATCACTACGACCCACTATCAAACCACAATACCTGTCTACCCCATTTCACAATGTTATTAGCTTAGCTACTAGTCACTGTTAGCACCTAAGTGCTAATGTGATTTTACAAATGAAAGTTTAAACTTTTTGTAAAATCTTTACGTTGTCTCGTTAACACAAGCGCAGAGTTTCAGAACCTGATCTATAGCTCGATATAAACATTTTATACTGTAACGTGTTATAACACACAGAGCATGTTATCTGAAACTGGTTCACGTACATTCGAAATGAAATTCTTGCAACTTTTGATCTAGTTTTTCTTTCTGAAGCAGCTTTGAAAAAATAAATTCCCCAATTTTTGAGTAACGCTACCATGTGGAAAATAAAACTTTGTGAAATTGATACATTTCCACTTGGATAAACAATCTTCAGTAAAGTCCATCCGTTAGCTAGAACACCTTCAAACTTAACTGAGTTTCTGGAAGTAAAAAAAAACAAACAAAAAAAGGTGATGATCTTTTCTAAACCTGACGAGATCGATGTACCACAGGCTATAGGATCTTTAGCCATAGCATTCGCTCATGGCGAAGCTGTAAATCAGTCATATTTCAATGTAATTTATTAAAACAGCGTTCACCGTCTTAAGGATTGTGTCTGAATGACATTACCCAGAATTCTATAGCAAAACCCATCAATCAGAGGTGTCACTGTATCCATGGAGATGTGGAGTATGACTCAACGTCCTGCCATCCTGGAGTTTGAAGAAATGCCATTTTTGTTGAAATATTTCAGTGACATTCTGAAATTTAAAGCATTATTATATTGTAATGCAGTAATTCTTTCCTAACATTAAAGAAAATACTGTTTATTTTAATCAGGAATCATTTTTCTGAGGTTGTGATTCCGTTCGGAAAAACAAACAGGAACTTAACTTACAGATCTGGGGTCGGTGAAAATGCGGGCTGTTGTAGCTCTCTAGCTAACTTTGCAGACAGGCTAACACAGCTCTAATGCTAATCCGTCAAATAATATATATATATATATAACAAATATAAAAAATACAACTGCTAAATAGAACGTGGAGAAATTCCCTTCTCACGTAAATTTAGTAATTCATTCGTTCTTCCCCTGAACCGCCTAATCCTACTAGAGTCACAGGGAGCTGCAGCCTATCTCAGCCAACTATAGGTGAAGGCGGGGTACACCCTGAACAGTTTGCAAAGCCATCACAATGCCAACATACACAACCATTCACACTCACACCTAGGGGTAATTTGGAACAACCAATTAGACTAATGTGCATGACGTTGGACTTAGGGAAGAAACTGGAGTATGCGGAGAAAACCCACGCAAGCACAGGGTAGATATGCAAACTCCACATAGAAGCATCCTCGCTGAGCCCGAGACTTGAACCCAGAACCTTCCTGCTGTGAGGTTGACGTGCTTCTACACCACCGTGCTGACCATCAATCATACGGTTAATAAATATCATAAATATTGCCTGATTATCGTATGAGATCTGTGTACTTGCTTACGTCTGATTTTCCTCTCATGCTGTACGTTAGTGCAAGAATTTCACCTCTTTACCAGAAGTAACGGAATAAGTTGCAACAAACTAATGACCTGCAATCAGTTTCCGTGTTTTTTTTTTTTTCAGTTTCAGAATTCCCTCCTGATTATTTCTGCAGTGATCTCGGACTGAAAGATCCACCTCCTGCTGATATTTACAGCGTTATCGTCTAACGTTAACGAAATAACGTTTTGTATGTATTTCCTCATCCCGTTAATACACGCAAGCTACAGTTACCGCATCAGGTGAATGGAATGGGCTTCTAAAAGCTAACCTGAGCACAATGTACAGCTCTGGCGTGATTTTTAAAAAATGGCACTCAGAAAATGGCAAAAAAGGGTAACGTAACATAATGTAACATAACATTAACTTCCTCCTCCAAAGACGCCACTCGAGCGTACGTACAGCAACAATATCGGAAAAAACTAGTATTACTTTTATTCATATATATTTACTTTTTTCTTAAAACTGTGTAGGAGAAACAACTACAGCTACGACGCACAGACGTCAATTAGAGTTCGGTTAAATGGATTAAAAACGCATGTGGAACTGTTTCAGCATGCATGGCTTTGTACAGAGCAAAGAGTGTGTGTGTGTGTGTATGTGTGTATGTGTGTGAGTGTGTGTGTTTCTAAAAGAAAAGCTGGCACACAAAATGCACAAGTAGGAATTATACACTACCAGGACAGAGCAAGGGAAAGGAAAAAGGAGGGATAAAGGAAAGGTAGAAGAAGGACGGAGTGTGCTAGCATCTGGGGTTTCCTTCCCAGGTCTCTTAAATGTTATTCTCACTTCCTGGAAAAAAATAAACAAAAAACAGAGGTTTAGGTAAGTGTGTGTGTGTGTGTGTGTGTGTGTGTGTGTGTGTGTGTGTGTGTGTGTGTGTGTGTGAGTGTGAGTGTGTGAGTG
>JAQMYF010000014.1:1265338-1277447 GCA_030014195.1 Neosilurus mollespiculum | reverse complement strand
GTGTGTGTGTGAGTGTCTGTGTGTGTGAGTGTGAGTATGAGTGTGTGTGTGTATGAGTGTGTGAGTGAATGTGTGTGTGTGTGAGTGTGAGTATGAGTGTGTGTGTGAGTGTGTGTGTGTACATGAGTGTGTGTGAGTGTGTGTGTGAGTGAATGTGTGTGTGAGTGTGAGTATGAGTGTGTGTGTGAGTGAATGTGTGTGTGAGTGTGAGTATGAGTGTGTGTGAGTGTGTGTGAGTATGAGTGTGAGTATGAGTGTGTGTGAGTGAATGTGTGTGTGTGTGAGTGTGAGTGTGTGTGTGTGTATGAGTGTGAGTATGAGTGTGTGTGAGTGAATGTGTGTGTGTGTGAGTGTGAGTATGAGTGTGTGTGAGTGTGTGTATGAGTGCAATTCTTTTCACAGTTTGGATGTCCACATGCAGTAATGCCACAAAACTCCATGGTCACTTCACTAACCACACACACACACACACACACACATACACACACAGACCTGTCTGCTTCCCAAAAGTCTAACTTCCCAAAGGACACCGCATGACCTCCGAAGTGTTCAGAGATGTTATTTCATATCTCCTGTTCACACTAGCAAGCATTTGGTTTCATTTGTAACTTGTTGCTTGTTGGTGTGAGTGTGGGTGTGGATGTGGGCGTGGCCTGTCATCCCAAAACAAAAAAGCATGCTAATCAGTGAGAAAACAATAGCAATAACAATAAAAACAATTTTATTGAGTGTGTCATTTCATATAAAGAGTATGAAGCTACACACTTGGAAATTGTAGTGCACTACATGGTGCACTTCAGGGTGCAGGAAACATCACTTCACACCACATGTAGGCCTGAGTGGTGCAGGTGCACTACAGAATTTCTGCCACCATTTAATGTTTTTATGTTTAAGATATAAGGAGTAAAGCTCATGCATTGCATATTATCTCAAGCTCCATGTAGTGCATGAAGGTAGGGAGCGAAGAGACATTTGGGTGCTTACTAGTATGATTTTAATACCGATATTGTTTGTATATGCATCTTTTTTGCACGCTGAGATGTCATGACTAAATAATATGAAGAAGAAGAAGAATTACCGCCATAATCCTACATAAATAATACTATAAACTAGCTGTAACGGTCTATAACAGACGCGCTCGTGCCCGTTGCACTTGTTTATTAGGCGTCGCAGTCGTGTAACGGTTCAGGATATTTATCCGACACCGCAAGCACTCAGCTAACATCCGCACGCGCACCATTTGGTATTTTCCATAACGGGGTAACTCACCCAGAACACGAAGGAGTAGACGATGAGCAGGGTTTTCAGACACGTTATCACGGGTTTGGTCTCCATTCTCCTCGATGCCATACTACAGTGAGCGGATGGTGCGCGCGCTGCTCTCGTTCTACGGCGCGAGCCGCGGCCCTCTCTCAGCGCTGCCGCTCTCAACGCGTCAGCCAATCAGAGGAAAGACTGCTTCGCCATGTCCCGCCCATGCTATGACGCCCCCCCCCCTCCCAGCGCTGCATGTCACGTGACGGTGCGCCAAGGGCGATGGCAGGTGCATTAGCATCAGCGGGACACAAAAAAATCCCGCATGGTGCAGTTTTTGTACACTAAACACCAGACATTTTCAAACAACCTTGCTTCATCTATCCTTTATTCTCACTCTTCTACCTAAATAATAAGTGTTTTACACAAAAGACTCGTATATGAATGAACCCTTTGATAACCCTGCTGTGCTGCGGCGTTGCCACGGCAACCGACAGATAACCACTCAGTATGCTAGTATGCTAAACACATACACAAACATTATTCTGTATATGCTAGTATACACATTTGAATGTAGACACAAACTATACTTTAATATATACTTTATCATTTTCATTACTTGTCTTGGTTGTTAATATTAGCTTGATGCTAGTAAAAAGGATACATTAGCATAATTAAAACAGGTTCATGCTAATCGGTGGCTTCCAGTCAGTCAGCTATTAGCATGGATATGTTGTGCTTTAACATTTATGATAAATTATAATTATAAAAAATATTTTTAGGTTTTACTTCGACTTAATGACTCAAGCCGTTGATGCTGAAAACGTTCCTGACCTTGTAGTAAACATACAAACATAAACTGTACTATACAAAGCAAATTAGTATATACTACAACGGATCGGGGCAATTTGATTGGTTCACGATCATGGGATAATCAGCACTGTACGTCGAGCACACGTAGGATGATACTTGAATCAAAATGACAGACAAAATTTTTATTTATTTTCATTTTTAAAGCGTGACAGTGATGATGCTGGCAACTCCAAGTGACCATGAAAAAAATGTTTTTAATTCAAGGGTTGTTCACCCAGAATGATGTTTATTTCCCCTGAGATGCTGAACCAATCAGACCGCACCATTCCTGAATAGTATTAATAGAGATTAGCATTCTGCGTATGCACAGTACTAATATGCAAACGAGTATTTTTAGTGAACTAATTTTTAGTTTGTGTGATATTGTGCATGTTATTTATTGGTATGACCAAAATAAGATTTTTATACTAAAGGCCTTGTATCATGACATGGCAGCACAGCAGCGAAGTAGTTAGAACGGCCGCCTTACAACATCCTGGGCTTGAGTCCCAGGCTTGGGTGATTTGCTATGGAGTGTGCATATTCTCATTGTGCTTGCGTTGGTTTCCTTCGGGTTCACAGGCTTCCTCCCACAGTCCAAAGATATGCACATTAGGCTGATTGGCTGTTCCAAATTGCAACTAGGTGTGGTTGTGAGTGTGAACAGTTGTGTGTGGGTTGTTGTCCTGTGACGCTCTGGTGAGCTGTTCAGGGAGTACCCTGCCTTCACGGGGTACTTTGCCCATAGTTGGCTGAGATATGCTTCAGCCTTCTCACAACCCTTTCCCCAAATTTAGTTGTTGAATTCATTCATTCACTGAATCATGAACCTCTTACTGTTACTAGGGTCATGGGGAGCCTAGAGCCTATCTCAGCCAACTATGGGCAAAGGCAAGGTACTGTTGGGACAGTTAGCACACACAACCATTTTTACTCACACCTAGGGGCAATTTGGAATGGCCAGTTAGCCAAATGTGCATGTCTTTGGACTGTGGAAGGAAAATGGAGTACCCGGAAGAATCCCACACGCATGGGGAAAAAATGCAAACTCAGAAACACTAGCACCGAGCCTGGGACTTGAACCCAGGACCCTCTTGCTGTGAGGCGCATTTGCTAACCACTACGCCACCCTTAGTCAACAAATAGTTGTCCTAATAGGCACTGAGTGTCCAGAATACTCGTCTATATGTGTTGAATAGCCTTGCAGCTTGCAAATCAAAAGGGGTTGTGAGTTTTTGAGCCCAATATGGAGTGGATGGTAATGAATTGCAACATGGACTTTTTGAATCTTGTCGGAGTGAACAGGTTTAAAAAATTTAGGTGTATGTCTAATATTCTTCATAAACCAAATTTCCATATGTATGAATGATTATGTCTTGTTTGGTAACACCATTCATGAATATATATATATATATATATAGGCTATTTTCTTCCAGCAACCCTCACACTGCCCCTTTAATTCTTTGATGAGGAAGTATAGGAATATTCACATAGAAATAAAATATGGCATTGTGAAGTTTGTAAGAATGCAATGTGCTTTAAGGGCACATTTGACAAAGAAAAGTAAATCATGTGTCTTTTTCTTTTTCTTCTTCTTCGTGCTGCTCATATGATCAACAGCACAGTGTGATATAAGATCACACTTCTGTTTAAGAATTATCATGCTGGTGTGCACTATGAGCCACCCCAAATTCACAACCTATTGCAAATACAACTAGCTCTGGTAATGCTAATCATAACCAAAGCTAATATACTACTAAGGCTCCTTTGTAGCATCAGTATATATACAACGGGCTAGCTGAGATCAAACTTACACAAACTCATAACTAAAACTTTTTTACAACCAAGTGTGTATAGAAAAAGTCGAAACAGTAAGGATGATTTACAAAACGATAAACAACTAACCAATTATCATGGATTTCAGTGTGTGTAGTATCCCGACCTTCAAACATGTTATCATTACAGCAAGCTTACTAGCATTTGTGAGACATCCCTTTTCAGAGGGACTTAGATTTTTTTATTTTTTAGTACAACTGAGAAATTAGGGTTAAGGGCCTTGCTAAAGTGCCCAACAGTGGCAGATTGGTGGTTCTGGGGCTTGAACCCTTGAAATTCTGAAAAGCAACCCAGAGCCTTAACCACTGAGCCACCACAGCCCCATGAGAGTTACCAGATATTATAGCTATAGAAGCTATAATCTAACAACAAATTAGCAGTATAACACCCAGGCTAAAAACACAAATTATTGTAAACGGTCTAAAAACACAAACCGATATTACAGTAAAGAGCCTAAATACACACACTAGCATTATAATAAACAGGCTAATCACACAAACTGGCACTGTTGTAAACAGGTTAATCCACAAAATCTCATTATAGTAAACTGGCCAATACACAAACTAGCAGAATAGTAAAAAGGCTAATCCACAGGACAGCTTTACAGTAAATAGGCTAATCCACAAACTAGTATTAAACTATAAGCTAACTAGTGTTATAGCAGACAGGCTTATGCACAATATCATTGTAGTCCATAGTGAAATCTATTCATAACATTCTAATGTTAATGTCAGGATAAAGTTTTCCAACAATTTGCTGGGTCATACGTCATCTACACTGAGCTCAATACAGACTGGAATGAACATGACTTATTGGTCGACAAGGAAATTTCTCAGGCTAGAGGTCATACGCTAGAGGTCATTTTCATTCAAAATACACAGCTGAAACCAACTCTCTAACTGAGAATATATATTAATTATATTTATTATCATTTTATAAGTTTTAATTTAATTATGTATCGACAGACATGACAATAAAATTTAATTGAATAAATATTTTCAGATCAGCCTCATCACTGCTGGACACAAACTCAGAGTTCTGATTGTTCAGTTAAAATATAGTTCTTTGCAGACCAGACCCTTTCTTACTGGGTCTGGCCACATGTCTCCATTCACAAAGATAACACATTAAGTCAGCCATGAAACAGGTAGAGTGGCCAATGAAGCAGGTCTGGCAACCCAGTGCACAATTTGTTTATTCATTGCCGGCAGAGAGCACCATTCCATGAACATTCCTTGCACCTTAAGGAATAAGTAAGTGCATATGTAATGTCTCAAGCATGAATTTATTTTCTCACTTGTGTTAGTATTAATATAGTCCAGCACTTTCTTTTTGTGACATACGACCACGAAGCCCAAACAATTAATAACGGCAGGACTGTCAGTCATCAGGGTACCAGGTTATGTTATCCAGGTGCTTCAAGCCAGCAACCCACTCAACCCCCACGTCTCTCATGCGATATATCTGTTTATCTGTTTTTGAGATTTAAAACAATACTCGAGGTTTGCTGTTGTTTTGATTGGCCGTGTAGTGGTGAAGCGCCAAGGCAATGTGTCCAGTATTACCCTAATCTATAATTTAATATACCTTTAATAATATTTTTAAACTTAATACAATTTTATAAACTAATCCACAATAATTGTTTTATTGTAGGCTTTTCAATTCACAAACATGGTATTTCCAGTTAGCTAACGTTAAATGCGATCTACAACTTAAGTACCAGATACTAAATTACAGATTGCTGGCAAATGCCTGTGTTTACATAGAACCATAGCAACCATGTGCAGTGTTCCAAGATGTCACCCATTTTTCCATGTGAATTTTAACCAATGTCCATTCCAGTCTGTATACAGTTCAGTGGGTCCTAATCCTTACACAGTCTTTGGCTCTGGTGATTTTGTAGGACGGTGTAGCTTCAAGGAGTGCAAAGTTGAAACATTTTCCATGACCTTGTGTTTTAGTGTAACTCTCAACACCTGTGTGTGTAAAAGAAGATTCAACACTAAATCCTGAGTGGAGGGACTTTTCTCTGGTTTCTTTATTCTGAATAGGACGACCCATTTATGACACCTCACTGGGAACGTATGCTGTGATTATATACTTGTCCAAGCTTTCATGTACAGTATAACATGTACACAGGGTAATAGAGGATATGGAATATTGAGATCACCTGACCCTATAGCCTGATCGTCCTCCTTGTCCTCCAGTAAAAAGCATCCTGTAAAGAATACATGTTCAGGGGTTAAAGGATCAGCTCACCAAACATTGACTGTACATACTCAGCTCGTCAGCTCAGTTTAAAATAAGATTATACACAATTATTATTCCTATAAGCAGTGTCTCTGATTAACATGGCTTTCATGCAGTTTATAGAAAATAAATTAAACATTTCTTAACAATGTATTAAATCCTGCACACTTAATTCCACTGTGAACACATGTTAAGTAGGTACAGTAGTGTCCAGTGAAGATTATACACCACTACTTTTGTGTCAAAGGGCTCCGTATAAAAAATAAGTAAAAAATTACTTGATTATTAAACTTTAAAATTATTTTTTGGTGAAAATGTATTGAACAATACTATTGTAGGCAACGAGAACCAAAAAAATCCTTCCGACAAGTATATTGAGGTAAAAGTATGCTAATAAACAAAAACACTGAAAATACCAATTTTTCAGAGAAATTGAAAGGTGTCACAAATGTAATTTTTTTGACTTTTGCACAACATGAATGAACTTCAAACCATATGGAACGGTTTAGCGAGTGAAGAAATTAAAAAATACAGTACACTTATACAACTTAACAAAATGAGGATAAATCAAAAACCAAATACGTCTCTTGTTAAGAAAAAAGTAAATATTTAGTGTGGCCACCCTTTACTTTGATTACAGCATTGTAATCAACATATTTTTAAATTTCTTCACTCTCAAAACCATTCCATATGTCCATATTCCCCTTTTAAAGTTTAGCAATCTATCTAGTGGCCTCTAGTGGACAGTTAAGGAAATACAGCCACTTGGTATTAACACTGAAATACAGTACAAATAGTCAAGCTTTTAATCCAAGAAACAAAAGCCAAAAAATCATTATTAAATTCACAAAATGAACTGGTTGGTTATCAGATAACAATTAAATTCAGGGAGTGTGTGTAGGCCTGTGTTTCTCTGCCCTGTTGCTGGAATAAGGACAAACATTTCATCATCTTCTTGGTGAAATCTCAGCAGATCATATATTCAGTATCCTGGCACTACAGAACAGAAGAGAAGCTTCAGTAGTCAGCTTTAACACAAATGCGTTCATTTAACTGAGCAGACGCCTGTGTGATGTGTGTAAATGTGATGTAGTATTATGTGTAGCTGTGCCGAGAGTTTTATTTTATTCAGAAGTTCATTAGTTTATATCTGATTTGTTAGTTTTATATCTGTATACTGTTATTTTTGCTGGCATCTTGTCTTCTTCGAACAACGTGCCTACTCCATATTCTCATGATCTCGCACTCTCAGAGGGAAATGGACTACAAATGGTGGCATTTTTAAGCAGTCTAATACAAGGTATCGAACACATTTTTATAGTGTAACTTTTTATATGTAAATAAAAACCACCTGATAATGAAAATCTACATATTTTCAATGTAACAGGAGTGAACGCTTTTCTTTCTTTCTGCTCTAAGCAGGCCTCACACTGGTGCATATCTGACAGCGGTTCTAAACTGTGTCAGATCACAGTGACATTGTACTAACACTGTGATGATGTCTGGCATTGACCACCACGGACCGCCACAGACTGAGATTTTTAAAATGTTCGAAATTTTACAGTGGTTCTCAAAAAGGAACCATACTGTCATCTTTCACAACTTTGATACCACTTCATTACAACCATTCACACTGTGTTTTCACTACTGCTCACTATTGTTTTGCACACTGAACCGCCCTCACACCCGCCCCTGCTTGAGGATGCTTTATTGTGCATGTTATTTATTCTTCCCTGTAGCTATCATGAGCTTCCTAGTTTACACACCAATGATGTTTTTTATATAACAGAATACATTCTCTAATTCCTCCAGTGCACAGACAGGATCGTACACTAAATCACACAGCAGATCCAGTCCAGAGATCCTATGAGATCGTTCCCACTCAGGTTCTTCTCCCAGAGATGGGTTTTTTCTCCCCCTAATTCCCACCTATCATGTATTGCCTCCTGATGCTGCCACCTGCATCTTTATTAACTGCTGCGCATGCGCATACAGGGTCGGCCTAACACGTTAGGAGGGAACTTGCTACTGTTTGCTGTGAGTGACAGGAAGGTGAGTGTATGCCATTCCTCCCTCTCATGAGAGCTCAGCTCATTAGCTCCCATGAACTCCCAGCCGTGGATGGCTGCCATAACCTGCCATAACCTGCGAGCTCCAGGTTGATAGTTGTGCACCTTGTCAATGCACCTCTCAGGAGCTGAGCACTGTGAGATGTAGTGGGTTCAATGTCAGTGCTGAAACCAGACCAGCTCAGCCCAATTCATTGATCCTGCAGGACCATAACCTGTAACAGAAAACGAACGAGTGTGTTATCCTGTACTGGAGGGTGGTGTCTTAGTGAAATTTTGTTAGCTGGAATGTTGAGCGATAGGTCACCTGAAATTCAGCTCCGTCATCTCATCAAACTGTGGCATTTCAGTGAAGCTAACTTCGACAGGGACATTCAGCTGAAACCAGTGTGGACTTGAATTGAACATACAGTGTGCTATAGAATATCATCCATATAGAGAGTCGCATCTTTCTCACATAGTTTTAGAGATAGACACAGGCCCACGGATGCAGTGAGTGACAGATTCACAGATGCGCCCACTTTTAAACACACAATTAACTTTGACCTTAAAATTCAAAATCAGCGTCATAAGACAATTTGAAACAAGTGAAGAAACACATTATGCTACTATAGAACACTAACAGGAAACCATGTATGAACTTTCTAATGAGACAGTTACCTTTGAATGACTTTGAAAGGTGAAACCGCAGCCATCTTTTCAATTCTTCAAACAGGAAAGTTTTTTTTTTTTCTAATTTGGTAACGTCCATATGCTATAGAACATTTCTTATGATTAGCACATGGGTGATTAAAACCAGAACTCATATAGGACCTGTGTACTACATGGTCCATGTTGTGTGGTGGAGGTAGCTTATACTCTATGAATGCACCTCTAGTTTGTAACTGCCGTACCTCCACTGGGTAAGAGATTGTTTTGGGGGAAAAAGTGGTTGCTTTATAGATCTGTCATTCTTCATGAACACACAGCTGGGATCCAGTAATCTACAACACAACACTACCTGAGGAAACTGATTTCATTCCCTGGTGTGCAAACACACAGTATTTTATTTTTAATATTTTACAGAATTACTCTTTCATTTATTTGCTGAATCACTTAATCCTACAATGGTCATGGGCAAGTATGAGCCTAGCTCAGCCGACTGTAGGCGAAGGCAGGGTACACCACAGACAGTTCCTCAGTCAATTGCAGGGCAACAAACACAACCAAAAGCCAATTAGACTAATGTGCATGTCTTTGGACTGTGGAAGGAAACTAGAGTATTCGGAGGAAGCCCACAGAAGCACTGGGAGAAAACACCCTCACAGAGCCTGGGACTCGAACCCAGGACCTTGTTGCTGTGAGGTGGACGTGGTAACCTCTATACCACCATGCCGCCCATTTACAGGGTCAGGCCATTATAAATAAAGTCTTTCTATCAGTAACCAACTGAGTGTAACCAACACCTTGTGGCAGTAGAGGCTCAGTGGTTAAGTAGAGGCTCTGGATTACTTATTTGAAAATCATGGGTTTAAGCCCCAGTAACACCAAGCTGCCACTGTTTGGCCCTTGAGCAAGGCCTTTAACCCTCAGCTGTATAAAAAGGATAAATGTAAGTCACTCTGGATAAGGATGTCTGCCAAATGATCTATATGTAAAATGAGTGAATACTCAATGTTATACTTGTGTTCTTACTGTGACAGAGTGAAGTCTCTTCTGTTGAAAAGCTTCATGTACGCCACGCCCCACGTACAGCTGCTCTGTTTTTATCATCCAGTCTAGAAAAAAAAGTGGATGGAACAAAAAACAAACAATAGGATTTTTAACTGAATTCTGAAATCAACCGGGAGCTGGTGTAGAGAATGCAGGACAGGAGTGATATGGTCATGTTTACGGGTGCTGGTGAGGAGCCGAGCAGCTGCATTCTGTATGAGTTGTAGACGGTGAAGAGAGGCCTAATTTAATCCAGTGTAGAGGGCATTGCAATAATCCAAATGTGAACTGTTAAAGGCGTGGATTGTTTTTTCAAGGTCTTTACAGCTGAGGAATGGTTTGACTTTGGCCAACAGATGAAACTGAAAGAAACTTGCCCTGACTACAGAGTCTATTTGTTTATTGAGTTTGAGATTACTTTCTAAAGTCACTCCAAGATTCCTAACTGCATGGTTAAGGTGGATGGTCAGAGGTGTGAGATCTGAAGCTGCGTTTGCTGAGCTGGAGGCACCAAAGAGGATGAATTCAGTCTTTGACTCGTTCAGGCGGAGGACATTTTGTGACAGCCACAAAAACTGGAGAGTCCGGGGAGTTCTGGGCAACCGGCAGATAGATTTGTAGATTGTCTGCATACAGATGGAATGAGACTTTATGACGGGATATAACAGAACCTAAGGACAGCATGTACAAGGAAAATAAAACAGGGCCCAGAACGGAACCCTGTGGCACACCAGAGGACAGTGGAGCTGGAGAGTAGGAAAAATCATTGATTACTACGGAGAAAGTTCTTTCTGCTAGGTATGATCTGAAACACTGCCACACTGGTCCCTGAAGGCCCACCTGCTGGCCCAGGCGGGTCAGGAGGATGGAATGGTCCACTGTGTCAAATGCTGCAGTAAGGTCCAGCATTACCAGCAGCGCAGGTTTATTAGTGTCCAAGGATAGCAGGATGTTGTTCTGTACTTTCAGTAGTGCAGACTACTGCCGTGCTGTGGCATGCTCTGAAACCAGATTGGAATTTTTCGAATACGTGGTATTGATCCAAAAATGACTGTAGTTGTGTGAAAACAAGCTTTTCCAGAACTTTAGAAAGAAAAAGCAGATGGAACACTGGTCTGAAAATTGAGTGAACTGATGGGTCAAGATTAGATTTTGTAATTATTGGTCTGACCACGGCCTGCTAAAAAACAGTTGGGACAGACCCTGACCTCAGGCTGGTGTTAAAAAATGAGAGGAGACATGGCCCTACTGTGTCAAAAACCTGTTTAAGCACCCCAGATGAAATAATGTACAGAGAACAGTTGGTAGGTCTCAGCTTCTGGACAGCCTCATAGAACTGAGAGAGTGATACTGGCTCAAACACATTAAAGACAGCAGGAGGGGAGAGAGGTAGGTGCACGTCTGAGACACTAGCCATACTATTATTGATACTCTGTCTAACTGAGGCCCCTTTGTTAATAAAGTGATGTAGAAACTCGTTACAGGTTGATTCAGACACATTTTTTAAACACGTTATCAGAGGGTTTTGTAATAGACTGAATTGTACCGAACAAAACTTGAGGCCAATTACAGCTAGTAGAAATGACACTTGAAAGGTATTTACATTTGGCTTCTTTAACAGCATTTGGATAGTCAGAAAGACAGTCTCTCAGAATGCCCAAGGACACATGCAGCTTGTCTTTCTTCCACCTCCTTTCAGCTTGTCTGCAACACCTCCTCAGGGCACATGTGGTGTCATTCCACCAGAGATCTGGTTTAGGTTTGATGGATCTCAGCTTAAAAGGTGCGACGGAGTCCAAAATCTCTAAGGAGATGAACTCCTTTGGGCACAGAGGAGGTGAACATTCACCTTGAGTATGAAAACCAGTTCTCCTGAAGGCAGCAGCAAATTCACCAGCTGTAGTAGAAGTGATGGTACGGCAGCTACACACTGAGGCAAATGATTTTGCTGGAGGCAAAGGATTTGTGAAGTCAAATATAATGGGGAGGTGGTCCGGTGGTCCAGTATTTCTGAGATAAATATTGGGAGACTATGTAAAATTATAAGTTCCAGTGTGTCTGGAAACATTAGATATTTACGCATAAACATTTCCCCCAGGTTATCAGAACTAACAAAGCTAAATTACCTCCAGCTACTTAAAACAACAGAGGATGAT
>JAQMYF010000014.1:1203807-1218712 GCA_030014195.1 Neosilurus mollespiculum | reverse complement strand
TCGTGTCTGAATAAGGTTGACAAAGTCACCATAAAGTTTCAGAATATGTTTTTTGATGTGCCTTGTGTGGATAGTGTAAAGGCTGCAGAATAGCCAGTGATCCTCAAGCTGTTCTGCTACTAACTGAGCTTCTGCATCACTTGATCGCTGTACTTGACCAGCTTGCTTGGGCCTCAGGGGATACATTATATTCCGAATTACATCTTTGCACGTAGGTAGCAGGCCATTTGGAAAGTCAGGTTTCTAAAAATAATCTACAGCATCTGTTTGGCTTGTGATCTTGTGAATGATGTACTAGCAGCCATTATTCTCCTGCAAACATAGACCTGTTACTATTACCAGTGTTAGTGCATAACTCATTCATTCATTTTCTGAACCGCTTAATCCTAATTAGGGTTGTGGGGAGGCTGGCGCCCATCTCAGCTGACCCTGGGCGAGTGCAGAGTACACTCTGGACAGCTCGTCAGGCCATCGCAGGGCAGAAACACGCTGACGGCTCTTTACAAAAGCTACCAATGGTTCTTTTACTTGCCTCTCACCATAGACAGTGAGAGAAATAGGCGGCATTTGATAACCACAACCCGCTGATAGTGGTGCCTGAACCCCCGACCTTGGGATCAGTAATCCAGCACCCTACCACCGGGCCACCACTGCCCTAGTGCATAACTGCCACTTCAAATAATTATATATGTTTGCAAATTTAGGCCAAAATATGCATATAAATGCCTCGTTTCGCTTTCCACCAATACCAATCTTGCAAAAGAAGAAGCTGACACATCTGACACATGACACTGCTGGTTATATTTATTAAGATCAGGTTGATAATTATATCTGAAAAAGTACAGAAATCCCACTCAAAACAACGAAATACAACACTGAAAATTGTGTAAATCTCACATTTTGAGTGTTCAGACTGAGAAACTGAAATTACAACAGTTTAAATAAACAAAAACAAAGAAGAAAACATATTTTCTGTCTTGAAGCAACTTTTTGGGGAACTGTAAACACAATACTAACAGTTTCACTGCTCAGCTGCACAGCCACTTCGGTGTCATTTTGTGTCCTTGAGGGTCAAGGTCTCTCTCTCTCTCTCTCTCTCTTTCTCTCTTTCTCTCTCTCTCTCTGTCTGTGTGCATGAGTTTATGCTCTGGAGTCCTGCTCCTCGTCAGTGCTTATGGCACTCCTGATTAAATCAGCAATTCGGATAAATTGTTGGTGCGTGTGTATGGAGGAAAGACACAACGGGTAAATTAAAAGCCGTTGCTGACAGAGAGCCATATGGTCCAAGTCTCTGGGAGCGCAGAGCCAGCTGAGATGAACCGATAACACTTGCCTCCTTCACCATCTCCAACAGAGACCTGAGCTGCTGGAATTTTAACTCACACATGTGCACAAAACTACAAAATCTGCAGCTACTGCACCAGTCTCTGTTCAGCTACAGGATAAATAGTGATGGCTGGATTTTCTGACAAGATGGAGCTATTTAGGATTTGAGTTAGGCTTAGCCAAGACAAGAAATGCTGTAAATGTAAATATAAACATGGGATGGCTTCTTTTGCATTGGCGCTAGAAGGTTAAAGAAGGGGCAACATTGTGGTGTAGTGGTTAGCATGCCCACCTCACAGCAAGAAGGTCCTGGGTTTGAGTCCCAGGCTCAGGCATTTCTATATGGAGTTTACATGTTCTCCCTGTGCTTGCGTGGGTTTCCTCAGTTTATATTATTTATTATAGAGGCTTGAAACAAGTAACTGTTTGGAGGGGAAGATGCAGTAGAAGAAGTTCCCATCATTCAGACATTCATTCCCATTACAACAGTTGTATACTGCCATGCGAAATATCACCAATGGGTACCCACGTGTGGATGAACGAATGTACAGATGGACACAATGTTCGCAACCCAAAAAATGTTTGCGCTGAGCTGTGATGATGTATACTGATTCCATTTGCTAGTGTGTTCTGACACCTGCACTAGAAGTGCATCTCGATCTACTGTACTTTTTTTTAAAAGGAACATGATGTATTTAACGAAATTGGAGCGGCTTTTGTGTTTCTTGAAATGTAGGCATTCTGGTTTTCTCATCTATCGTATTGGATCCAATTTGCCTTAATGATGACTTAGTGATTGGTGATTGGCTCGAGCACGGAATAGAGAGAGAGGGAGGGGGCATGCGAGAGGGGGACAGAAAGAGCAACAGAGAGTGAGAGGGAGAAATGGAGAAAGTGAGAGATAGAGAGAGAGAGAGAAAAAGAAGAGACAGCAAAAAAAGAGAGGGAGAGATGGAAAGAGAGAACAAGAGAGACAAAGAGAAAGGGATACAGAGAGCAAGAGAGAGCGAGAGAGAGAAAGAGAGCAAGAGAAAGAGAGGGGGAGAGAGGGAGGGATGGAGAGAGATAGACAGATAAACCGATTGAGATGAATAGAGAGAGAGAGAGAGATGTAATATTTGAATATCTGGTGTCTCTGTTCTTCACCTCTGTAGAGTGGCAGGTAGAGTCTCAGGTGACGAGCCGAGTTCAGAATCTTCTCTTGGAAAAGATCGATTTTATTCATGAACAAAATCTAAAAAACAAAAAAACAAGAGGAAACCATTTTACTCGATTAAACCGTTTTCCTTCCATCCTTCCTTTGTCTTTCTTTCCATCCTTCATTCCTTTCTTACTTTCCTTCCTTCCTGTCTTCCTTCCTTTCCATCCTTCATTCCTTTCTTACTTTCCTTCCTTTCTGTCTTCCTTTCTTTCCATCCTTCCTTTCTTTCCTTCTGTCTTCCTTTATTTCTTCCTTTCCATCCTTCCTTTTTTCCTTTCATTCCTTCCTTCATTATTTCTTTCTTCCTTTCATTCCTTCCTTCCTTTCTTTTTGTCTTCCTTCATTCCTTCCTTTCTTTTTTTCCTATCATTTCTTTCTGTCTTCCTTTCCTTCCTTCCTTTCTATCCATTCTTTCTGTCTTCCCTTCCTGCCATTCCATCCTTCCTTCCTTTCTGACTTCCTTCCTTTCCATCCTTCCTTCCTTTCTGTCTTTCTTTTCTTTCTATCATTTCTTCCTTCCTGTCTTCCCTTCTCTCTTTCAATCCTTCATTCCTTTCTTACTTTCCTTCCTTCCTTCCCATCCTTCCTTTCTTATCTTCCTTTCTTTCTTTCCTTTTCTGTCTTCCATCATTATCTTCCTTTCCTTCCTTCATTTCCTACCTTTCTTTATTCCTTTCTTCATTCCTTACATTCTTTCCTTCCTTCCTTCCACCATTTCCTTCCTTCCTTTCTGTCTTCCTTCTTCTTTCCTTTCTCCCTTTCTGTCTTCCTTTCTTTCTTTCCTTCCCTTGATCCTTCCTTTCTTTTAGTCTTCCCTTCTTTCCTTCCCTTCATCCTTCCTTTCTTACTGTCTTCATTTCCTTCCTCCCTTTCTGTCGTTTCTTTCTTTACTTACTTTCTTTCTTTCTTTCTGTCCTTCCTTTCTTTCCTTCCATCCTTTCTGTCTTCCTTCCTTTATGTCTTCCTTCCTTCACTCCTTCCATTCTTTCTTTCCTTACTTTCCCTCTATCCTTTCCTTGCTTTCTGTCTTCCTTTCTTTCCATCATTCTTTCCTTTCTGTCTTCCCTCCATTCTGTCTTCCTTCCTTCATCCTTTCCTTTCTGTCTTCCTTCCTTTCCTTCTGTCTTCCTTTCTTTCTTTCCACCCTTCCTTCCTTTCTGTCTTCATTTCTTTCTTTTCATCCATCCTTCCTTTCTGTCTTCCTTTCTTGCTTTTCTTCCATCCTTCCTTTGTCTGCCTTTCTTGCTTTCCTTCCTCCCATCCTTTCCATTCTCCTTCCTTTCTTTCCTTCTGTCTTCCTTCATTCCTTCCTTTCCATCCTTCCTTTTTTCCTTTCATTCCTTCTTTCTTGCTTTCATTCCTTCCTTTCTTTTTGTCTTCCTTCATTCCTTCCTTTCCTTTCTTCCTGTCTTCCTTTCTTTTTTCCCATCTGTCCTTTCTGTCTTCCTTCCTTCCTCTCCTTCCTTAATTCCTTCCTTCCTCTTTTCCCATCATTTCTTCCTTTCTGTCTTCCTTCCTTTCTTTCCTTCCTTTCCATCCATCCTTTCTGTCTTCCCTTCCTGCCATTCCACCCTTACTTCCTTTACATCATTCCTTTCTGTCCTCCTTTCCTTCCTTTCTGTCTTCCTTCCTTCCTTCCTTTCATTCCTTCCGTCCTTTTTGTCTTCCTTTCTTTCTTTCCATCCTTCCTTTCTGTCTTCCTTTCTTTCTTTTCATCCTTACTTCTGTTGTCTTCCTTTGTTGCTTTACTTCCTTCCTTCCTTTCCATCCTTTCTTTGTTTCAATCATTCCTTTCTTGCTTTTCTTCCTCCCAACCTTCTTCCTATCTTTCCATCATTCCTTCCTTTCTTTTCTTCCCTTCATTCTTCCTTTATTTGTCTTCCTTTCCTTCCTCCCTGTCTGTCTTCCTTTCTCTCCTTCCTTTGTTTTCTTTTCTGTCGTCCTTCCTTCCCTTCTGTCTTCCATCCTTCATTACTTCCTGTCTTCCTTTCTTTCTTTCCTTACACCCTGTCTTCCTTTCCATCCTGTCTTCCTTCCTTCATCACTTCCTTCCTTTCTTTCCTTTTTGCATTTCCTTCCTTCCTTTTTCTGTCTTCCTTCCTCCCTGTCTGTCTTCCTTTCCTTCCTGTTTTCCTTTCTTTCTTTCCTTCCTTCCTTTCGTTCTTTCCTTCCTTCCCTTCTGACTTCCATTCTTTCTTTCCTTCATTCCTTCCTTTTCATTTGTTCTCTCCTTCCTTCCCTTATGACTTCCTTTCTTTCCTTCCTTTCTATCTTCCTTCCTTCATTCCTTTCTTCCTCCCCTCCTTTCTTCTTTTATTTAGATTTAACTTTCCTTCCTTTCTGTATTCCTTCATTACCTTCCTTCCTGTCTTCCTTTCTTTCTTTCCTTCATGTCTTCCTTCTTTCCTTACTTCCTTTCTTGCTTTCTTTCCTTACGTTAAATCTCTTTACAAAAAATCTAAAAAACTTCAAAATGACTGTCTTACTTTGTTCTGTATCACAATGAACATTCTGAGTGGAAAGATGTGTGTGTGTGTATATGTGTGTGTGTGTGAGAGTGAGAGAGAAAGAGAGAGAGACAGAGACAGAGAGGGAATGGAGATAAAGCTGAAGGTGGTTCCAGTAGCCACGCCCCAGTGACAGAATGAAGGCATGGTCAGTGGTAATTTTGGTGTTGGAGGTGCTGAAGTACAGAGTGATGAGTAACACCTCACTAACGAGAACAAATAAACGAGCTCATTAAACACAAGCAGTGGAGTACGTGGTGTGTGTGTGTGTAACCCACTATAACACACACACACACACAGACACACACATCCAATTACTGCAATCACTCCTGCACACATGCACCTGTATCTCAGTCTTTCTATCACTCACAATTTGTCTATCTCTATGCCTGTATATCTTTCCCTATCAATCAAGCTATTTATATCTTCCTGCATATATTCATAAAACACCTTTCTGTCAATCCATCTATCCGTCTTTCCCTGTCTATCTATCCATCTTTCTTAATCCGTCTAACTATACTCTCTCTCTCTCTCTATGTGTATCTATCCATCTGCCTACGTATCTACCTCTCCATCTATCTACCTGTCTATCCATCTATCTCTCTGTGTTGACATCTATTTGCCATCTATCTTTCTGTCTCCCAGCATTCCTCAGACTCTATAGCTACTTCCAATATCCCTCATCTACACAAAAACTGTTTTCTCTCTCCTTCACTCAGTACATATATATATACACTATTTATACACAGAATGCAGGTCTGGTTCTGATCTTTTGCCAAAAACATTTTTTATCTCCTCAGAATGAGAAATGTCTCGTCATTAAGTGTGATATTATGTACAATACCTCTAGCTTTGAGAGCAAAATACCACGGTCTCTCTGTTTGGCTATCTGCCCGTCCACCTCTCTGTCTGCCAATCTGCCCATGCGTCTCTCTGTCTGACTATCTGCCCGTCCGTCTCTGTCTGCCGAGCTACCTGTCCTTCTCTGTCTGCCTTTCTACCCATCCGTCTCTCTGTCTGCCTATCTACCCGTCCGTCTGTCAGTCTGCCTATCTACCCGTCCATCTCTCTTCCTGCCGATCTACCCGTCCTTCTCTCTGTCTGCCAATCTGCCGGTCCGTCTCCCTGTTTGCCTATCTGCCCATCTGTCTTCTTGTCTGCCTATCTGCCCGCACGTCTCTGTCTGCCTATCTGCCTATCCATCTCTCTGTTTGCCTATCTGCCCGTCCATCTGTCTGCCTATCTACCCGTCCTTATCTCTGTCTGCCTATCTGCCGGTCTGTCTCTCTGTCTGCCTCTCTACCTGTCTGTCTCTCTGTCTGCCTATCTGCCTGTCTGTCTCTCTGTCTATCTGCCCATCCATCTCTTTGTCTGCCTATCTACCTGTCCTTCTCTCTGTCTGCCTATCCACCTGTCCGTCTCTCTGTCTGCCTATCTACCCGTCTGCCTCTCTCTCTGCTTATCTGCCCATCCGTCTTTGTCTGCCTAGGAACCAGTCCGTTTCTCTGTCTGCCTATCTGCCCGTCTGTCTCTCTGTCTGCCTTTGTACCTGTCCGTTTCTCTGTCAGCCGATCTGCCCATCCGTCTCTCTGTCTGCCTATCTGCCCATCTGTCTCTCTGTCTACCTCTCTACCCATCCATCTCTCTCTCTGCCTATCGACCCGTACTTCTCAATCTCTGCCTATATGCCCGTCCGTCTCCCTGTCTGACCGTCTGTCTCCCTGTCTGCTTATCTGCCCGTCCATCTCCCTGTCTGCCTATCTGCCCATCAATCTCTCTGTCTGCCTGTCTGCACGTCCGTCTCTCTGTCTGCCTATCTACCCGTCCGTCTCTCTCTGTCTCTGCTTACCTGCCCTTCCGTCTTTGTCTGCCTATCTGCCGGTCCGGCTCTCTGTCTGCCTATGTACCTGTTCGTCTCTCTGTCTGCCTATTTAATTGTCCTTATCTCTGTCTGCCTATCTGCCCGTCCGTCTCTCTGTCTATCTGCCCGTACGTCTCTTTGTCTGCCTATCTACCTGTCCTTCTCTCTGTCTGCCTATCCACCCGTCCATCTGTCTGCCTATCTAATTGTCCTTATCTCTGTCTGCCTATCTGCCCGTCCGTCTCTCTGTCTATCTGCCCGTACGTCTCTTTGTCTGCCTATCTACCTGTCCTTCTCTCTGTCTGCCTATCCACCCGTCCATCTGTCTGCCTATCTACCCGTCCCTCTCTCTGCTTATCTGCCCGTCCGTCTCTGTCTGCCTATCTGCCTGTCCAGCTCTCTGTCTGCCTATGTACCCGTCCGTCTCTCTGTCTGCCTATCTACCTGTCCTTATCTCTGTCTGCCTCTCTGCCCATCCGTGTCTCTGTCTGCCTATCTACCCGCATGTCTTTCTGCCTGCCTATCTTCCCATACGTCTCTCTGTCTGCCTATCTAACTGTCCGGCTCTCTGTCTGCTTATGTACCAGTCCGTCTCTCTGTCTGCCTATCCTTCTCTGTCTGCCTATCTAACGGTCCTTCTCTGTCTGCCTATCTACCCGTTCGTCTTTCTCGCCCTATCTGCCTGTCCGTCTCTCTCGCACTGCTTATCTGCCCGTCCGTCTCTGTCTGCCTATCTGCCCGTCCCTCTCTCTGTCTGCCTTTGTACCTGTCTGTTTCTATGTCAGCTGATCTGCTCGCCCATCTCTCTGTCTGCCTATCTGCCCAACCATCTCTCTGTCTGCCTCTCTACCAGTCCGTCTCTGTCTGCCTATCTGCCCATCCGTATCTCTGTCTGCCTATCTGCCCGTCCGTCTATGTCTGCCTATCTGCCCGTCTAGCTCTCTGTCTGCCTATGTACCCATCCGTTTCTCTGTCTGCCGATCTGCCCGTCCTTCTCTCTGTCTGCCTATCTAACAGTCCTTCTCTCTGTCTGCCAATCTGCCCGTCCTTCTCTCTGTCTGCTATCTACCAGTCCGTCTCTCTTTCTGCCTTTCTACCTGTCCGTCTCTCTGTCTGCCTTTCTACCCGTCCGTCTCTGTCTGCCTATCTACCCGTTCTTCTCTTTCTGCTATCTACACGTACGTCTCTCTGTCTGCCTATCTACCCGTCCTTCTCTATGTCCCTATCTGCCCCTCTGTCTTTCTCTCTCTCTATGTACCTGTCAATTTCTCTGTCTGCCTATTTGCCCGTCTGTCTCTCTGCCTATGTACCTGTCCATTTCTCTGGCTGCCTATCTACCCGTCCGTCTCTCTGTCTGCCTATCTACCTGTCTGTCTCTCTGTCTGCCTATCTATCCGTCCTTCTCTCTGTATGCCTATCTACCCATCCGTCTCTGTCTGCCTATCTTCCAGTCTGTCTCGCTGTCTGCCTATCTGCCCGTCTTTCTTTCTGTCTAACTATCTATCCATCTGTCTCTGTCTGCCTATCTACCCGTCCGTCTCTGTCTGGCTATGTACCTTAGTACGGGTCCGTTTCTATGTCTGCCTATCTGCCTGTCCGTCTCTCTGTCTGCCTATCTGCCTGTCTGTCTCTCTGTCTGCCTATGTACCCGTCCGTCTTTCTGTCTGCCTATCTGTCCGTCCGGCTCTCTGTCTGCCTATCTACCTGTCTGTCTCTCTGTCTGCCTATCTTCCCGTACATCTCTTTCTACCTATCTGCCCATCCATCTCTCTGTCTCCCTATCTACCCGTCCGTCTCTATGTCTGCCTTTCTACCCATCCTTTCCTATTTAACCGTCTTTCTCTGTCTGCCAATCTACCCGTCCTTCTCTGTCTGCCTATTTGCCTGTCTGTCTCTCTCTCTGCCTATATACCTGTCCGTTTCTCTGTCTGCCTCTTTGCCAATCCGTCTCTCTGTCTGCCTATGTACCTGTCCGTTTCTCTGTGTGCCTATCTGCCTGTCCGTCTCTCTGTCTGCCTGTCTGCCCTTCCGTCTCTCTGTCTGCCTATGTACCCATCCGTCTCTCTGTCTGCCTATCTGCCCATCCGTCTCTCTGTGTAACTATCTACCAGTCCGTCTCTGTCTGCCTATCTGCCCGTCCGTCTCTCTGTCTGCCTATCTGCCCGTCCTTCTTTCTGTCTGCCTATCTGCCCGTCCTTCTCTCTGTCTGCCTATCTAACCGTCCTTCTCTCTGTCTGCCTATCTGCCCGTCGGTATCTCTGTCTGCCTATCTACCCATCCGTCCCTGTCTGCTGATCTACCCTTCCGTCTCTCTATCTGACTATCTACCTGTCCGTCTCTGTCTGCCGATATACCTGTTCGTCTCTGTCTGCCTATCTACCCATCCGTCTCTCTGCCTGCCTATCTACCCATCTGTCTTGCTGTCTGCCTATCTGCCCGCCCTTCTCTCTGTCTGCCTATGTACCTGTCCTTCTCTCTGTCTGCCTATCTGCCCGTCCATCTCTCTGTCTGCCTATCTGCTCGTCCGTCTTTCTGTCTGCCAATTTGCCTGTCCTTCTCTCTGTCTGCGTATCTACCCGTCCGTCTCTCTGTCTGCCTCTCTACCCGTCCGTCTTTCTGACTGCCTATGTACCCGTCCTTTTCTGTGCCTGCCTATCTGCCCGTCCGTCTCTCTGTCTGCCTATCTGCCCGGCCGTATCTCTGTCTGCCTATCTACCCGTCCGTCTCTGTCTGCCTATCTGCCTGTCCATCTCACTGTCTGCCTATCTGTCTCTCTCTCTGTCTATCTACCCAACCCTCTCTCTGTCTGCCTATCTGCCTGTCCATCTCTGTCTACCTATCTACCCGTCTGTCTCTCTGTCTGCCCATCTGCCCATCTGCCTTTCTGTCTCTCTGTCTGCCTACCAATCTGTCCATCTCTCTGTCCGCCTATCTGCCTGTCCGTATCTCTGTCTCCCTATCTGCCTGTCGGTATCTCTGTCTGCCTATCTGCCCATCGGTCTCTCTGTCTTCCTGTCAATCCATCCTTCTCTCTGTCTATCTGCCCGTCCTTCTCTCTGTCTCCCTATCTGCCCGTCAATCACTCTGCCTATCTACCCGTCCTTCTCTCTGTCTGCCTATGTACCCGTCCTTCTCTCTGTCTGCATATCTACCCGTCCTATCTCTCCATCTGTCTCTCTGCCTATTTACCTGTCTGTCTCCTCGTCTGCCTAGCTACCCGTCTGTCTCTCCATCTGCCTATCTACCCATCTGTCTATCTACCTGTCCATCTGTCTGCCAGTGGCAGCTGGCCAGTAGAGTGCGCCACCCTCTTTAAATATGGACATGGAAATGTATTTAAATATGTTAAATATGATTTAGATAAAACAACTACAAAATAATGTTTAGAATTTTATCATTTGTCAACAGCCATTATTGTTTTTATGTTATTGGTTGTTGTCTGTCTGAGTCTGAATCAGTCTGAACACATACTTCGCTGAGGGGTGCCGGCCTGATGATAACTGGAGACTGTCAAAGTTTTAGTTGGCAGGTGATTTGAGGCTATATTTTAATTGGTTCCTGTAGATTTCCCTCGGGGCGCAGAACTGTGCGACCCGGACCCTCTCACTTTTTTTTTTGCAGCAAATTAGCATTGTTTTACTGTTTTTTCAATCTGATATGGAAAGTTCTTGTAGGTGTAAATCATGTTCACAGACCCCACGTTGACTGTCACTTGTCAATCTCAGTTAAATATTGGTGGACTATCTTTAGCATGTCTGGTTTCATTCTCAATTTTTAATTAATGTAGTGATAATTATACTGATCCAAGGGCGAGGGGAGATGGGAGAAACAGCCTTTATTCATAATAAAACAGTGAACAAACCCTGATTAAATCTGTAGGATACCTTTCCCTTTGTATTAATTCTGTGAGTGTGTGGACATTATAGCGGCTGTCAGGTGTGCAGTGCCAGGACAAATTGCGCCCCACCCCCCAAAATGTTTAGTACCAGCTGCCACTGCTGTCTGCATATCTATCTGTCAGTCTCTCTGTCTGTCTCTCTCTCCATCTCTCTCTGCCTAGATACCCATCTGTCTTTTCATCTGCCCATCTACTCATCTATCTGTCTGCCTATCCACCTGTCTGCATGTCTACTTGTCCATCTCTCTGTCTGCCTAGCTACCTGTCAGTCCCTCCATCTGTCTCTCTGCCTATTTACCCATCTGTCTAGTCGTCTGCCTAGCTGCCTGTCTGTTTCTCCGACTGCCTATCTACCCGTCTGTCTTTCTGTTTGCCTATCTACCCGTCTGTCTCTTGGTCTACCTATCTTCACATCCGTCTCTCCGTTCACCCGTCTTAACTGCCCATCACTCCGTCTGCCTATCAAGCCCTCTGTCCCTACACCCACACATTTACCCATCTGCCACTCTGAATCCCTATCTACCTGTCAGTCTTCCCATCTGACTATCTACCCATTAGTCTTGCTGTCCACCTATCTACCTGTCTGTCCATTTGTCCATCTACCTAACTCCCTGTCTGTTGCTCTGTCTCCCTACCTGTCTATCTGCCACCTTCATGTATGCAGTGTAAATGAAGGACTCTTCTGCCTAACAGCAGATGGGAGATCAGTGACGTTAGCGTTAGTGTTGATGTTTGTTGCTATGGTGACAGTGAAGTGAGAAACAAAGGCTCATCTACACTGCCAGGGTGCCGGAACCCCACTGAATAAACAACCTGCTTTATACATTTACTAATGTTTAATATTAACTGGTTATGGCTCCTGCTGAAACACACACAAACAAACACACACACACAGTCAGACCCTTTAAATATAAACAGATGGGTGTTTATTAATTTCACTCAGGTTCTCATCCCATCCCTCTAAGTCTTTTCCATGAGTAAGTGAGTGACTGAGTGTGTGTGAGTGTGTGTGTGTCTTACCATGGAGGTGCTCCTAAAGAAGATGTTGTTACAGATGGAAGAAAACAGCCTGAGGCTCTCCTGCAGTCGGTTCTGAAGGGAAGAGCACATATTACACACACACACACAAACACACACACACACAAACACACACACACTAATTAAACCATGGTGCTAGTCGGGGTGTAAAGGGGTGCATCAGACAATGAAATAAAACCTGTGTGTGTGTGTCTTTGTATGCTGTTAAAATAATGCCGTTGATTATTTTCTTAAAAGAACACGACCACATGAGGACCTCAGTACTACAGAAACAAAAGCATATCAGAACAGTACAAGCATGACGGGCATAACGTTCTTCACTAATATACATTAAAAAATTTATTTTTTAATTGTTTATTTTTTAGAAATCTTGAATCTGAGAAGAAATAACCCTTTGATCATTCAGGACGGGATGGAAGTGGGTGTGGCTCTCACCATGGAAGGATCCTCCACCAGCGTCATGTCGTATCCGCTCAGGGAGACGACAAACAGCACGGCCCTCACGTCCTCAAAACAGCTGATCCACTTCCTCCTTTCTGTCCGCTGGCCTCCGACATCGTAAAGCCTGCCAAGGAGCGCATGGAAAGAGAAGAACAGTGGTGACAAAACTTAACACTTAGCACTGTGGGAGAAATGATGTGACGGGAATTGGAAAGAGCGGTGTGATTATTGTGTGATTATTACTCCACATGTGTGATGAAGGAGATGAGCAGACGTCCGAAAACTAAAACCATTCATTCATTCTCTACGCCTCTTAATCCTACTTAGGGTCACTAGAAGGCTGGCACCAGCTCAGCCAACCCTGGATGAGAGCAGGGTATACCCTGAACAGCTCGCCAGACCAGCGCAGGGCAACATACACACAACCATTCACACTGACACCTAGGGAACTGCCACTGCCTACTGTGCATGTTTTTGGACTGTGGGAGGAAACCGGAGAACCCGGAGGAAACTCACGCAAGCACAGGGAGAATATGCAAACTCCACACAGAAATGCCCCGAGCACAAAAATCGACAAAAGGCAAATGTCCTAACCACTGCCACCGTGCCATCCAAATGTCAGGAGCCTCATATAGTCATCTAGATGATCTGTTACCCAGGGTGACAATCTTTTTTTATACAACTGAGCAGTGACACATTGATGGTACTGGGACTTGAACCCCTGACCCTCAGTAACCCAGAGCCTTAACCACTGAGCCACCACTGCCCATGGACTAAGACCACTAAAAAAAAATTTACAAAAAGCTGTTTCATTTCTTGCTGTTTGATTTTTTTCCCCTTGCCCTCCATCATACATGAATGTCACCGGGCCACTCGTCTCCTGGCCTCAATCAGTGCTCAGAGACGATCAGGAGAGTGGACGCCTGGTGCAATCTCACAGCTGAGAGGTAAACAGGTGAGTGTGTGTGAAAAGGTCATTCTGCTCCGAGAACATGAGCTGCTTTTCATTTCCTTGTCCTCCTCCTAAATTTAGCAGAAGGATTCCTGTACACGGAACAAACGATCAAGACTGCTACAACCACACACCCACACCCACACTCACACCCACACACACACAGTGCTGCACAGGGAGAGCTAACACAGCACTTCAACTAATGAAACTAAAAACACACAGACAATATCATCTCACCAGCACTGGGAATAAAAACAGTGAAATGAATTCAATCCTTTAAATGTTTATTATCATTATTTTATTTTTGTAATAAAACTCCATGTAGAGATAAAATTCCAGAGATTCTACAGTTCATCTCACACTGAAGTGATGAACTGAAATGAACCTTTCTCTATGTGGGTTTAATACGGACACACAGAGCTTTTTATATTTTATTAAAACAAACCATTATACTATACTTACCCACAGGCTTGAGCTGCAGCCAACAACGTCTGATTTCTTTATTTAATTTTGCAACTAGAGGGGAGGTGGTGTAGGGGTTAGCACGTCCGCCACAAAGCATGAAGGTCCTGGGTTTCTGTGTGGACTTTGCATGCTCTCCTCTGGGCTTCCCCTAGGTGTGGGCTTCCCCTAGGTAGTCTGGTTTTCTCTCACAGACCAAAGGCATGCAGATGCGGCTGCTCCGAATTGCCCCGTGGTGTGAGTGTGAAGGGTTGTGTATGTTTTGGCCATGTGATAGCAGGATTATGCAGGTGGGGAAATGAGTGAGTGAGTGAACAAGAGGTGGAGTCATAGAGTGTAAAGTACCTCCACCATACAGTATGGATCATGCAGTAAAAAGGTCCTACATGGTACTAGATTCAATTACTTGTGTTACGATATGTTTTATAGCACTTAGACATAAACAAGTCAGCAAAAAAACAACAACCCTCTTTTGTTTTAACAGGGCCTCTGCAGGTATCAGCCAATACAATTTATTGTGTTTTTTTAAACTGGTGTGTGTGTGTGTGTGTATATGAGGAGTCAAGTTTTGTAAACAAAAAAAATTAAATAATTTCCTTTAGCCTCTTTTTCAGGCACCTGCGCATGTCCCACTGATAGCTCCACTTTCAAAACCTGCTAACTCGTTTTATAAATTGTAGCAGAAGAAGTGAAACTCTGTCAATTTTAGAGAGTGAAGAAATAAAAAAATATGTGGACACTATGCCTGAAAATATAAATGCTGTAATCAAAGTAAAGGGTGGCCACACTAAATATTGACTTTTTTTCTCAAAAAAGAGATTGTTATTTTTGTTATTACTATATGTTGCTGTTTGTTTGTCCCCAGGGATGTGTGCTCAGCCCCCTGCTGTATACCTTGTTTACTCACGACTGTACGGCCACACACAGCTCCAACACCGTCATCAAATTTGCAGACGTCACCACCATCATCGGCTGCATTTCAGAAGGTGACGAGTCTGCGTTGAGAGGTGAGTGCCCTGACATCGTGGTGCCGGGACAACAACCTGCTGCTCAATGTCAGCAAGACCAAGGAGCTTATCGTGGACTACAGGAGACTACAGGGTGGAGGTCACACCCCTATCGACATCGAGGGGACAGCGGTGGAGAGTCAGTTGCTTCAGGTTCCTGGGGATCAACATCAGTGAGGATCTGAGCTGGTCACATCACGTGAGTGTGATCA
>JAQMYF010000014.1:1192564-1201754 GCA_030014195.1 Neosilurus mollespiculum | reverse complement strand
TGTTTACTTATTCTCATCAATATGATCCAATATTACATGAAATAAATAGTTGAATAGTACTTGGTTTCTGATTTATCGTCATTTTGAAAAAGTGTATAATCATCACTGCATCACTGGATTTTTTCTTCACTCACTAAACTATTCCATATGGGTTGAAGTTCATTCATGTTATGCAAAAGTCAAAAAAATAAAATATGTGACACCTTTCAATTTTTCAGAAAAATTGGTATTTTCAGTGTTCTTGTTTATTAGCTATACTTTTACCTCAATATACTTGTCGGAATGATTTTTTTGGTTCTCACTGCCTACCAGAGCATTGTTCAATACATTTTCACCAAAAAATTATAGAGAAGTCATTTTTTGCTTCTTATTATTAGGAGCCCTTTCAGACAAAAGTGGTGGTGTGTAATCTTCACTGCACACTACTGTATATAAAACATATTAATTTTAGAATTAATTAATGTTCATCTACTGAAATAGAGTTTATCTCATTTCTTAATGGAAAATTTCATTAAAAATTATTTTAAAATCCTGTGAATGGCAAAAACTTAAATATCGACATGTCTTATTAATCTGTTTAGTATAATCTGAAACTTAATACATATAACAAATGAACAATAACAAATGAACTCAATGAGAAAAGGAAGCGGTGGAATATTCCAGAGGAGAAGTGAGGGCGTGACAGAGGAGGAACTCGAAAAGAAAACTGTGATTCAGCGTGAGTTTAATTTAACTGTGAAATGCCTTTTAGACTGACTCCATCATCATCAACATTATCATCCTCCTCCTTATATCTGCCCTCTATGCTCTTTCTCTACGGCGTTTGAAGCATTTAATTTTAGTGCGCTTTATAAAAAAGTCACATTATGGAAATAAAACGTGATGCAGACGCTCTGTGAGATTCTCTTCAGCAAAAACCCGGTGAGACAGGACTGACTTATTATAAAAGATAAGCAGATAAAAGTGAAGATGCTCCGGTACAGCAGCTCTGTGTGTGTGAGTAAAACGCCTCATAACACACACCTCCCATAATCCTTTGCTGAAATGAAGTGTGCATGTAAACTTTCCCATTAACATCCAAATGGTCTGGAAGGCAGAGAATTAACCACAAGCCTCCTGACAGACTCGAGGGGGTTTAATCAGGCGTCTGGCGCTGGAGTGGGAGCGTAATGAGACATGAGAGGGGAGAATGAGGTGGTGGGAGCTTAGCGTGGTGTGGTTAAAGCAGCGTGACGGAAGCGTTTGGGACCTCGGTGCTCACCGGTCAGAGTTGCTCACGTTCACATCCATGATTCGTAATTCATTCATTCTTTTATTCTTATCATTTCTATGTGAACAGTGGATAGAAGTGGAGTGGTGTGATTGAATATACAGTAAAAGGAGCGTTGCAGTGTTGTACCTGAAAACCAGGTGCTTGACTTTAAACTGGGTCTCGATGACGCCTGTGGTCCGGATTCTGACCCTCAGCACATCCATCTCTGTGGGCACGTAGTCCGGTGACACAATTCGAGCCATATTATCAAAAAAACTACAGAAAAAAATAAAAGAATGGACAGAATTACGTTATTGTGTTCATACCGAGAAATCATCGTTTTTAAATAAAGTTTGAACTCAATCTGAAGCCTCTCTGCTTTATCTAAAGATGTTTATACACCGGGGCTCTGATCCCTGTGTAAATTCCTGTGCTGGGGGGCGTGTTCTGAGGAAACACGAGGTATACGTTAATAACATTAAATATTCATACCCTAGGGTTTTACCTAACCCAGGATTTGAATATGCGTGCAGATTGATGTGTTTAAGCGGGATCATCCTCAGCATCCTTAGGGTTTTAAATAAACACACACGGCATCACTCGACACACTTCGCTGTAATTGATCTGGACACTTTGAGCATCCTATATTCTGTTTGCAGATCTATAGAGAGGGACTTTCAAGAAAAAGTAGTGACCAGGTAAAGATTTAGGACATTAGAAAAAAGCAACCAAAGGTCTTAGCTATGAATAAGATATGATGCTGCCGCTGCCACCATGTTTCACTCTAAAGCCGCAGGTTTCAAGTCAATCAGTCAGTGTTGGGTTTTCTCCAAATACACTGCACTGCCAAAAAGCTCAGTTAAGATTTAATCAGACAAGAGAACCTTTTTTCCATGTTTGCTCAGTCCCCAGCGTGACTTCCGCTAACTATCACTTATTTCACTAATGATTCTCCGGGAAACGTTAAATCCTAAACAAGCTCCTTTGTGATTGTTCAGAATGAGCAGCTCCTCACATATAATAATACTTCAGGCTTTGCTTTACGGCTACACTGAGTCACCACACACACACACACACACACACACACACACACACACACACACACACACACACACGCACACGCACACATGCCTCCAAGTGCCAAAGCGATTAGCTGACATTCCAATATTAGTCTGATCAGATAAACCCCCTGGGTAGAATTTTAGCCTTGGGTGTGAGTGTGTGTATGTGTGTGAGTATTAATGCACACCACAAAGACGTTACTGGCCTTAAGATCTCAGCAGCTCACAGCAGGGAGTGACGGCACTGGTCATGTCTGACTCCTCTGCCTCTACTCCTGACTTCCCCTACCCCCTTCTCTATCTGATTATCATCACTTTGATCCTGCTGACCACACACATTTATCCATTCCAGTCAATCCTGAGGAGGTAGAGGATCTTCATGTTAGACGTGTATGATAAAAGCCAAAGTTTCACGTCGTTATTAAGACTTTCCTGAAAATCACTATTAAACCTTTGATTTAATGATTGGATATTAATGATGATTTTAGGTCTCGGTGCTGAATGCATATTTGTGAACTAGTGTGTGTGTGTGAGTGAACCAAAACCCCACACATTTTTTTAAAAGTGAGTGTTACATCAGCATTTGTACTAACTATTAAAACAAACAATGGTGTGGATCTGTTAACAGACAACAGTAGATAAATAAATAGATTTATGATCTGACTAAAGGTGGAGCTCCCTGTGAAATCTCTACTGATAGGTACCCAAGGCTGGTATTATAAGAGTAGCACAGTCTGAAGCAAAGATGAAAAAGTTAACACTGACACTGAGCCTGAAATCACTCACTTATTCACTACCCCTATTCACTATATAGCAAAATATATGTAGGGGACTATATAGTGAGCTCAACGGTGTTAAAATGCTTTCAGATACGACTCCTGAGTGTCTGAGTGGGTTTTGGATTTGAAAATGAGCCCTAATAATTTTGTGTTCTGTGTGTGTTGCAGAGAGAGAGAAGCTGGTGACTGGAGATAGAGCTAGGAGCAGCTGGGTCTGTGTGCACGAGAGTGCCTCGTTGCACAAAAAGTTAACGGTAAGAATTAAAAGGCTCAGCAAAGAGTACAGTTCATTTTAAAAGGGTAAATAAACCAAGTGAACTGTTCATCTGTCTCTGGGTCTCCGGTGTCCTAAACTGGATATTTTGTTACAGAAAAACACAACCCCATGATCGGAAAACCACTGTGATTGTGAAATGCCCCATGACTGGGAACCGCCTTCATGATTGGGGAGAGGCCCCTGATTTTGAAACATGGTATGCTTATGACTCAATGCATTTGGAAAGGTTTCAAAATGTTTGTTTTCAACTTCAAGATAGAAACAGACAGATAAGACAACAGACAAAGAAACAGACAGATAGGATAACAGACAGATAGGACGCCTGATAGATAATCCATCAGATAGGACAACCGTCAGAGAAACAGACAGATAGGACGCCTGATAGATAATCCATCAGATAGGACAACCGTCAGAGAAACAGACTGATAGGATGTCTGATGGATAATCCATCAGATAGGACAACAGACAGAGAAACAGACAGGATGTCAGACAGATAATCAGACAGGTAGGATAACAGACAGAGAAACAGACAGATAGAACAACAGACAGAGAAACAGACAAGACGACAGGCAGGGAAACAGGCAGATAGAGGAGCAGACAGACAGATAGGAAAACAGACAGAGAAAAAAACAGATGGGATGAAATACAGAGAAACAGACAGATAGGGGAGCAGACAGACATATAGGACAACAGACAGAGACACAGACAGATTGCATGACACAGGAAAAACAGATAAGAGAGCAGGGAAACAGAGAGACAGGATGACAGACAGAGAAACAGACAGATAGAGATAACAGACAGAAACAGACAGAGATAACAGACAGGGAAACAGACAGATAGGATAACAGACAGAAACAGACAGATAGGATAACAGGCATGGAAGCAGACAGATAGGATAACAGACGGGGAAACAGATGGATAGGATAACAGACAGAAACAGAGAGATAGGATACCAGACAGAAACAGAGAGATAGGATACCAGACATAGTAAAAGACAGATAGAATAAAAGACAGAATACCAGACAGGGAGAGGAACAGACAGATAGAATATCAGACAAAGAAACAGACAGATAGGATAACAGACAGGGAAACAGATGGATAGGATAAAAGACAGCGAAACAGAGCTAGGATAACAGACAGGGAAAAAGACAGAACAACCGACAGAGAAATAGGATAACACAGTGAAACAGGCGGATAACAGACAGGGAAGCTAACAGATAGAATAACAGACAAAATACCAGACAGGGAGAGAAACAGACAGATATGATAACAGACAGGGAAGCAGATATATAGGATAACAGACAGACTAAAGCACAGATAGCATAACAGACAGGGAAAAAGACAGATAGTATAACAGACAGAGAAACAGGCAGATAGGATAACAGACAGGGAAGCTGACAGATAGAATAACAGACACAGGATACCAGACAGGGAGAGAAACAGCCAAATAAGATAAGACAGAGAAACAGACAAATAGGATATCAGACAGATAAGACAACAGACAGAGAAACAGTTAGGCAGAGAAACAGATAGGATAACAGACAGACAAACAGACAGATAGGATAACAGACAGAGAAACAGTTAGGCAGAGAAACAGAGATAGGATAACAGACAGACAAACAGACAGATAGGATAACAGACAGGGAAACAGACAGATTGGATGACAGACTAAGAAACAGATAGGACAACAGACAGAGAAACAGACAGACAGGATAACAGACAGAAAAACTGATAGATAGAGACAACAGACAGGGAAACAGACAGATAGTATAACAGACAGAGAGGATAACAGACAGGAAACCAGACAGATAGGATAACAGACAGAGACACAGACAGATTGGATGATAGACAGGGAAGCAGACTGGTAAAGATAACAGACAGGGAAGCAGACAGATTGGATGACAGACAGACAAACAGACAGATTGGAGAGCAGGCAAACAGAGAGATAGGATGATAGACAAAGAAACAGACAGATAGAGATAACAAGCATAGTATAACAGACAGGAAAGCAGACAGATAGGATAACAGACAGAGAAACAGACAGGTAGGCTAACAGACAGAGAAACAGACAGATAGGATAACAGACAGATAAGATAACAGATAGAGAAACAGACAAAGAAACAGACAGATAGGATAACAGAGAGGGAATCAGACAGATAGGATAACAGACAGGGAAACAGACAGATAGGATAACAGACAGAGACAGACAGATTGGATGACAGACAGGGAAGCAGACAGATAAAGATTACAGACAGGGAAGCAGACAGATATGATGACAGACAGAGAAACAGACAGATAGGACAACAGACAGATAAACAGACAGATAGAGAAGCAGACAGGGGAACAGACAGGAAGAGAAACAGAGATAGGATAACAGACAAATGGAGAGATAGGATAACAGATAGAGAAATAAATAGGATAACAGGCAGAGAAACAGGAAGATAGGATAACAGACAGGGAGGCAGACAGATAGGATAATGGAAAGATAGGATAACAGACAGGGAAACAGACAGATAGGATAACAGACAGAGAAACAGTCAGATAGGATAACAGACAGAGAAACAGTCAGATAGGATAACAGACAGAAAAACAGACAGGGGAACAGACAGGGAGAGAAACAGACAGATAGGATAGCAGACAAATGGAGAGATAGGATAACAGACAGGGAAACAAACAGATAGGATAAGACATAGGATAAGACAGATAGGATAAGAGATAAACAGACAAATAGGATAACAGACAGGGAAACAGACAAATTGGACAGCAAACAGGGAGAGAAACAGACAGATAGGCTAACAGACAGAGAAACAGGCAGATAGGCTAACAGACAGAGAAACAGACAGATAGGATAACAGAGAGGGAATCAGACAGATAGGATAACAGACAGAGACACAGTCAGGAAAATTGACAGATAGGATGACAGACAGAGAAACAGACAGATAGAGATAACAGACAGGGAAGCAGACAGATAGGATAACAGACAGAGAAACACATAAATAGAGATAACAGACATAGGATTACAGACAGGGAAGCAGACAGATAGGATAACAGACAGAGAAAAAGACAGATAGAGATAACAGACAGAGAGACAGACAGATTGGATGACAGACAGGGAAGCAGACAGATAAAGATAACAGACAGGGAAGCAGACAGATTGGATGGCAGACAAGAGAAACAGACAGATAGGAGAACAGACAGACAGATAGGACAACAGACAGGGAAATTGACAGATAGGATGACAGACAGAGATAACAGACAGAGACACAGACAGATTGGATGACAGACAGGAAAGCAGAGAGATAAAGATAACAGACAAGAAAGCAGACAGATAGGATGGCAGACAGAGAAACAGACAGATAGGAGAGCAGACAGACAGATAGGACAACAGACAGAGAAACAGACAGATAGAGACAACAGTCAGGGAAGCAGACAGATAGGATAACAGACAGAGAAACACACAGATAGAAATAACAGACAGGGAAACAGACATAGGATAACAGACAGGGAAGCAGACAGATAGGATAACAGACTGTCTTTTGGTGGTAAGCGAAAGGTAATAAAGGTCCCCAGGTGGATAAATGAAATGTGGAAATTCTGACCTTTCACACAGAGGGAAAGTGTGTGTGTGTGTGTGTGTGTGTGAGAAGCATCAGTGAGAACACAGATACAGAAATGAATAAAAAGTGAGATGTTCTATAATAAATAAACAAGCTGTTGGTAAATGGATGTGGTATAAGAGAAGGTATAAGAACAATTAAACACTCAGAGACGCGCTGCTGGAGGAAAATAATCATCTTCAGGGCAAGAACAGTAACTTCACCTCATCTCACCAACACCGTCAGTAGTAAATGAACAGCTCCAGGGTGGCCTGGCTTTCAAATTAACACACACACACACAGACACCTCTGACTCGATCCTCATTAACTGTGACGTACACCACACTCTTGCGACACAGGAGTCCTGAGCTGCTGAATTTAAATAATTACCCTCCTGGTGTTCTCTCTCTCTCTCTCTCTCTCACACACACACACACACACACACACACCAGAAAAAGACTCACACCCATGCCCACTCCCCAACACCACCCCCACACACAGCATGACAATTCATGGGCTTCTTTAAGCACTAATTATTGCCTCTATGGGGTTTATACACACGGCCTGTATTAAATTAGCCTTGTGTTTCTTATACACCCCTGGACAAAAAACAATGGAATCACCACATTTACAGGAACTTCACTCTTTTTTTTTTTTACTTCATATCAAATTAACAAATCACAGAAAGACACAAAGCAATTTGTGTCATTTGCTGAACTGCTTAATCCTACTAGGGTCGCAGGGAGACTGGAGCCTATCTCAGCCAGCTCTGGGCGAAGGCGGGGTACACCCTAAGCAGCTCGCCGGACCATCAAAGGGCAACACACACACCCATCCATTCACGCTCACACCTAGTGGCGATTTGGAACTGCAAATTAGCCTAATGTGCATGTCTTTGGAATGTGGGAGGAAACCCGAGTTCCCGGAGAAAACCCATACAAGAATGGGGAGAACATACAAACTCCACACAGAATCACCCGAGCCGAGCCGGAGACTCAAACCAAGGACCTTCTTTTTGTGAGGCCAACGTGCTAATCACTACACCGCTGTGCCGCCCTTGATGATATTCAACACTCATGTTGCATTCTCATAGTCTCTCACTCGCTCACTAAGACTTAATCATTTTCTCACCTGTTCTCTGAACTGTAACCTGATTGGTCAGGAGGCAAAAAAAAGGATGTTTCGTATCACTGTTATGAAAATGTTTTGATAAAAACGACCTAAGGCACTCCTGCAGGATTATATTTGAGGGGGAGACACCTGTGAAAAGAGGCTTATATTTAAACAAAAATCATTTAAATTAGAAACAAATAAAAAAAATTATTAATTAATGTGAACCATTTAAATTATATTCCATTTATAAATCTAGGAAGAGGTGTCACATTCAGCGTAACCAAAACGATGAAAAAGTATGAAATTCGTCCCAGACTGAGCATAATAAAATATACATGAAATAAAGAAGAAAAAGTCAGAGGTCACTGCTGAGGTCGACTGTCCTAATTACAGCCGTGTGGAAAATCTTCATCTCATTTCTGGTCCATTTGCTGGCTGTTAAATATATTCATGACTTCTGCACGTCTCGAGAAAGCGTATGTAGATCTCGACAGGAAGTCGTGGAAACAGCGCTACTGATCCTGAATGTAGGCATTACTTCCTATTTGTTTTCTGACTCTGTATCCATTTCCTGAGTTGTTTATTTTACCACGAAGCCTCTGAAGAGACTAGTTTCTCTTTTAAATTCCTGTCTGTTCACGGACATGTGATGACTGTTCTCACTCTTCTCAGGCTCTTCTTTGCTCCTTGGGCTGTGTGTTTATACAGAGATAAACACTGCACACAGGTTGACTCTTTACTACCATTTATTGAGTAAATCCCAAAGTATGTGCACCCCTGACCATCACAGCCTCATGTGTTTCCATCCCAATCGCAAATAACTTCCCAATCGCAACTAATAAAGAAACCCAAACCAGTTCCAGCAGAACGCTACCCTAATTGTTCACTCACCTCAATTACCGAGGTTTGCTTATAATAATCTTATTATCATGTAATCAAAGTAAAATTAACTCCAAGTGTAATGTTACAGAATGAAGAAAAGAGGGGAACAAAACTTATTTGCACTGCATTTTTACAGTAAAATAATCAATGATGTTCCTGTTACTATCCCATACGTTTGCTCTGTTCTGAAGCGTTGCTATAGAAACGATAATGTATTCATTTAAACAGCT
>JAQMYF010000014.1:1185622-1187049 GCA_030014195.1 Neosilurus mollespiculum | reverse complement strand
TGTGACGTTTCACGTACCACGTGACCTGACTTGACCTAGTTGAGTCTGTTTGGCAGCTGTGGGCATTAAGGAGCCGGAAAACACAAAACTGAACTAAAATATCACAGTACACACAGCTGTGATAAATGTTGGGACTGAAAGTTTTGATTTATTTAGTCACCATGAACTATTAGCAACAAAAACATGACTAAATATTTTATGTAAGACTCGACCTTTAAAACGCTGCTTACACATGGAATGATTTCCCGCATCCTGGTATCTTTCAGTTTGTACAGTTTAACGCTGCACATGAAGGCAACATTAAAAGGTAATAGTAGACTACAAAACGAAGAAGTTTAAAAGTAAACAGGAGATGGTTCAATTGGAATCAGGCTTTTAGGTCCACAGCAGGGAATGTTTTTGGGTCTAGAAATATGGCTGCACGAACATTTCCGGTGACTTTAGCCTCAGCAGCCCAGTCTGATATCCAGTTATTTTTAGATCAGTGTTCATGACTCAAGCATGCTAGCTTGTCGCTGTTAAGCGTTGTCAGAAAACGGATGTAACTGAAGGAAGAAATGCCTAAACCCATCATTTTGCCCTGCAGATTTCATGGTTGCCCTTTTAGAATACATGTTCAGTGATTATTCGACCCTCGATCACCTTTAAATTTACTGATGTGGCCCTCTGTGAAAATGAGTTTGATACCCCTGGTTTTATATAATTGGTCCTGAGTTTTTTTTTAAACATTCATAATAAATACACATTTAAAATGTATAACTGAATTTAAAAACCTCTGTAAAGCTGCTTTGGTGAAATTGCTATAAAACTTTTGAATTTGTGGGCATTTCCAATTTGCATATTCATATAATTTTAATTTGCGGGCGGATCCAGTTCGCATATTCATAGCATCTAAATTTGTGGCCATTTTCTTCATTTGCATATTGATAGAATCTGAACTTGTGGGCGGTTCCAAATTGCACATTCATAGAATGTACATTTGTTGGTGTTTACAATTAACATCATCATGTATCAACAATCATAATTAACAACATTAACATTATGTATTCTGAATTTGTGGGTGGTTCCAATTCGCATATTCATAGGATCTAAATTTTTGGGCATTTTCCTTATTTGCATATTTATAGAACTTGTGGGCGTTACCATTAGCATGTTTATGTAGTATGGATTTGCGGGCTGTTCAATTTGCATATTCACATAATCTGAATTTGTGGGCGTTTCCAATTCGCATATTAATTAATTGGTCGTTTCCTTTCTATATCCTACAGGCTGGAGCCTCTCAGCGGGACCTTCTTGATAAGGTGGTCGTGCAAACCACTGGACCAGTGAATTTCTGGTTCTGTGAATTACTTCTCTGTGTATTTATAGAAGTTAAAGGTCTGAGTCCTGACAACATATTTGCAAAAACACTTTAACAGAGAGGAAAG